>DWQQ01000832.1:0-10286 GCA_018244775.1 Oxynetra roscius flavomaculata | reverse complement strand
CAAGGACAGAGATGTTTGGCACTCCGTGCTCTCTGCCTACCCCGCTAGGGACTTGGCGTGACGGTTATTTATTTATGAAGTTTTAATTTTTCGAAATGTACGGCTTTGTTATAATTAGTTAAACATTACCTAATAAATAGTCTTTGGTACGTAATTCAATAGAGCGTTAACCGCCTGTTATTGTTTGATCGACAATCTCTCAACCGGTCTGTGGCCGGGTTAAGCGCCCAATCTTCGGTCGCAACCGCACACGGGACAAAATGTCTCAACACTGTCAAACAAATTTACGTTAGTCAATGATTACAAATCTCCCGAGCGTAGGTACTAAGAATTCTCTAATATTCGCGCCATCTTAACATTTTTAATCGATTTTCTTCGGTCTTCTCCCTTCCCCTCCTATCCCTCCCTCCGCCTTCCTCTTTGGTAAGTGATAAAAGTCCATTATGCCCGTCTAGAGTGGA
Source organism: Oxynetra roscius flavomaculata (assembly GCA_018244775.1). Classification (NCBI taxonomy): domain Eukaryota; kingdom Metazoa; phylum Arthropoda; class Insecta; order Lepidoptera; family Hesperiidae; genus Oxynetra; species Oxynetra roscius. Next base: position 9,825 of record DWQQ01000832.1, on the reverse strand, counting down.
CCGTTGGAGATAATGCTTAGATGCTGCTAACCAGCCATTGAAAAGGTTTCAAGCATCGACAGTTTCACGACAAGGTTTATCGATTGTAACACATCCGTATGAATAATCAGTAGTGTTATTTTACTACAAGCATAGTAATGCGTAATTTGGAAATTATAAAAAAAAACATATAATAATAAATATAATGTAAACACATGTACACTCACCCTAATTTGGAACGTATTGATAAAACTGTAATTATCATGACGAGTCAAGGCACATTGAACCCCGAAATGAGACGCCTGCGTGCGTGAATTACGTATCGACTGTAATGTAATAACTTCTTGTTTGATTTAGGTACTTTTTTAATAAGCTTGATATTTGTATACAGGCTCAGATCTTTTGAGAATAGACACTCCATCTCGTCAATTTTTTATATTAGTAGTGAATACCGTGCTTTACTAAAGTTTTGGTGGACAGTGTCCGTCTTTTAATATGAGTTCTTCCTCTCATGCCTTCTTCCGCCTTCAATATTATGTAGTTAAGGTATATAAATTTTTTTTTCTTCAAATTGAGGATTACCGCCTATTTTCGTGTTAGGAGAGTAGCAAACGGGAATACAGCAATTACAACTGGCCACTGCCGTCCCCTGTTCATGGACATGCACGACCAACCTTGGATACAACTTTAGGGCTGTTAGAGTCATTCATTGTTAATTGGCAATTAAATTATAAATTAATAACAGGAATGCCAGAAGGAGACTATTAGAATGTGTTAGTCCAATCAGTATTTATAATGATATACCTTAAGATTATAATGGTCGCATCTATGTAGTATACACGTCTGCCTTGTCTGGGGAAATAAACGTTGTTATAGAGAAAGATTTTATCAATAAGCAGCGTCTTCGAACCACATCATCTACTTGTAGAATATATAATATATAGAATCGTGATATTAATTACTTATTGTAGGTATAATATATTATAGTTTTTGCACAATTTTCGCTTTTGCCGCGTTAAGTTAACTTATTATATATTTTGCTTCAATATTAACATTTACTTGAGAATAGCGATGTAAAAAATTCTAAGTTAACTGCGATACTGTACAAATTTAAAAAACAATTATACTCGACAAAATTAGGTACAATTTTGATTATTATTATTATCTAAGTAATACGGTTACGGAGTTGGTAGTTTTTATGTGGGGTTTAATAACTTTGATACTTAAGCAAGCAAGTTGCCGGCGGTACAGCTAGATGCATCAGGGTTAACTTAATGCTTTCGTTAATTACATACAAAGTTGTTAAACTAAAATATAAACACAAAATGCAGTATACCCACTTGGTCGATATTAAAACAGATTACACTTGTAATTCATAAGATATTTTACTTTTGTACTAGAATTTTTAGTATCGTGGCACATAAAATATCTAGACCCATAATTTTCATTATGTCTCATGATTAAGTCTACGTGTTCGCAGGTTATGGGAACCGACTTGGTCTAGAAGTGGGACATAAACGATACCAACCAAGCATATGTATATTTGAACGTAACTTGATAACCCACTATCATCAGTAAGCTAGAATATCGGTTTCTATAATTTCACACAATTAATATAACTATAAATATCTTGTATAGGTATCTCCAAATACTGCCATCTGATGTCAAATTGGACCCTGGCACAGTGCCTATGTTATATAACCAGCCAGCTAAATCATATACATATACAGTATAATACAATATACTTTACATAAAGTTATACATAAAACAATTATAAAGTAACATGCATAAAACTGCTTCATCGCCCAATGAGCGATTTCCAACAGACTATATATAAATTCATACCTACTTTTAAGGTTTATATATTTCTATAACACAATAAAAACAGTTAACAAGCGATATTTAATAATACTCAATTTTTTAATATACCAAGTCCGTTTTCATATAAACTTAGCCACCTGGAGTTGCCCTGCAGCCATATGGCGGGCGCGAAGTGGGTTACCGATAGCGAAAGGTTGCGCAATGGAGCCGGTTGTCGGGCGCGTTCGTTGCGTGGATAACTGGTTCGATTCCGGTGATAATAATACTCGTCGGGCTTTTCAGTGCTATACTTTACATTAGATATGCCCCAAAAGGAAATAGATAGTTGCATTAGCTTTCTTACTTTTATCTCATTTATTGTGTGCGAGCGCAATAAACTGAGTTTTAACTGCGTTTTTAGATAAAGACGTGAATCAATTGTGCTAATTTAAAACTGTTTCCGACTTGTTTTTTACTGTCGATTGTAAGAAAGCTCAGTTGTTTTGTGTTTTGAGTCATGTTCAATAAGTATTTTCCAAACCAGCGATGTATAGTAATGAACTCATTAGAGAGCATAAGTGATTAAAAAAATAATAAAAAATTTTAAAAAATCAAATGTGATATATTAATGCATTCAATGTTCACTTCATGAACGACTTAACAATTAAATTCCTATTTGTAATACATAACATTTATATTCAAGTTTGTAAAAAAACTTTAATATTCTGTTTAGCGTAATATACGCAATTAAGTTTTTATTTGGTATGTGCATATAAATTATTTAGGTACAAGTTTTCTAATTTATTTTCTTATTATTGGTTTGTTCCTTTATATATTTATTTCATATAGGAATTTTATCATATGAAATATGCATAAAGAGTGAGTTTTCCTTCCCATAATACACTGTTATGTATGGGCATAGAATGGAAGCGGCTGTTCAATATGTAAAAATAATAAATAATTTATAATAATTATGACCGAAAATTACGGCTCGATATGAATAATTTCATTAGCATTGAAAGGTAAACGGTAAACATCCATTTTCCTTTTCATAATGCACTGTTACATAATAGTACAAAATTAATACACCGTTTTAATATGTAAAATTTATATGTTAATTATAGGCGAAAATTTCGCTTGAATATGAACAATTTAATTAGCATTAAAAGGCAAACATTAAACATATAACGGTAACCGATATTAAATTATTAACAGTTTTTTTTACGAAATTAATTAAATTAATTGACTAACAAAGGCGTTGATCAGTACACGACGCTCAATTACTACTTTAAAACGAATAAAACATATTTAAACGTACCAACGGATTGGTCGGTAATCCTTCGGCGGACAAAACCGGTTCGTTAAAAACGAATACATACGAGTACATATGTATGTTAAAGATGATTTAATGCAAATGTGTCACGTAGAAAAACATACGTTTTTGCGATTTTGCGATTTTGCAACAACGTAATACTACTTTAATATGCACTTTCGTGTATCAGGAGATATGTGGAAATGAAAGAAACATATAAAATGTTGTTTCAAGGTGCCTTATTTCCATAGACTTTGTACGATGAATGTACATAAATGATAAATAAAATATTGACAATATAGAAAGAGAGTTTCGTCTTTTTGATTTTTTTTATTTTTTAAAATTCAATAAATTTATATATCTGCTTAACATTTATTGTGACATTATATAGTTATAAAATAAAATAATAATAATGCACTATTGTTTTGATTATATAATAAGAATTTACGAACGATTGATAGATGCGACATAGGCCCGCGACAAACGTGCGACTTGATCGCAGAATCGCATTTAACGTGCGAAACGCATTCCACAGTACGACACGTTTAACGTCAACAAAGCGATGTATCAACTTAACTGCGAAACATTCGTAATCGGTCGCATTTTCTGCGGACATAGGCCTCGGTGCGCTTACGAGTGATCATAATTGAAGCGCAAAATGGTCCGCGTCGTGCGTAACCATGATGACTGGATCAAAATTGCGTTTATTATGTTTGGGTCATGTTATGGTTTAACATATCTCGTTCGGCCCTTGGGCGCGACCTCTAATGGATATTAAATGGGCCGTTTATGGCTTTAGAGGATACGGAACAGTTGTACTTGTTTGTTATCAACAAGTATTAGTCGATAAATTTTGCCGGACGACTTCAAGTGGTTTTAAAAGTACGAAAGATTACCAAGAAGCGTTTCATTATTAACTCATAATGGAGATTCTCGTTCAAGAGTGCTTTTGGCCTTACCTACAAATAATGCCATTTTGATATCAACATTATTGTATAAAGTAAACATGTAATTTATTATATATCTATACACAATCTATAGGTATTCATAAGTTCGATTCCCACCCTGAACAAATATTTATGTGAGAGCTGCTATGTCCGGATATAACGTTATATCTATTAAGAAATGTGTGTATATGTATATGTATGCACATTTTTCAGATATCTGGTTACTATAACACATTCTGTATTTAGTTTCAAATCACATGGAAATTATCATAAGACCTTATTGATTCATTGACCTGTCTTAAGATATTAATGAAGTCTGCCGTTCTATGGTACAATTGGCACTGAATAAATTAAAGTCGCTACATTAAATATAGTTAAAAACAAATATTATCTAAATGACAGTCGGGGTATAAGCCTTAGAAAATACAAAATATTAATGGTGAACATTGACAAATTGGCGTCGAAAATATATCTTACTATTTCTTAAACATGGCGGAACGGACCGTACGGCCAACCGGAAACTGTCAAGGTCGAGAGACTTCGAAATTTACAAAACCTCTTAAGTCGCACTAGCAAATAAATCCGTTTGAAATGCGATGTAACAGTGTCATCGACTTTGTTTGAATACATAGGTCATTAACTGTTCTCCGAAGCAGTTTATATATATATATATATATATATATATATATATACTTTTACAACAGAATTGTAAAATCATCCAAATTTACCTATGTACAATGCACGTGATTTATAAACAAAAACATATTTCATTATCTATACAAAATACATACAAACGTCTATACAAATTTGTAAGATTGCATTTCTTCCGCTTATTTCGTTTCTAATTTATACTCGCAAAGCATTTTTATTTGCAGTCTTGCTGTTGATTTGTATATAAGGTGAATATAGACATTGTAGAGAAACATATAAACATAAGTTGTCTGAACTCTACTAATCCGCACAATATCAGCGTGGCTGCCTACGGTTCTCGTTCGAGGAATTTATAATAATGACGATAATACTGATTTTTCGGATAATATTATTTTAATAACAATCAAATTAAATATTATGATAATAAATTGTTATTTTCTATCAAACTGTTTTAGTATAGTATGGATGCTACCGGAATGAAACTGAAGCTGAAGTCAGCGACCTATTTATATCCAACTGCTAATCACGGGGATAACAATAACATACATATATGTAGGTCGATTTTGGTAGACACCAGCATCTGTTACACGCCAGCCTCTAAGTGGGATCGATCGGAATCCAATGAAATTAAACATTCAGTGAGCGTGCTCGCGTGTGAGAGCGAAGTGAGGGAAAACCGCTCCCAACACTCCGTACCAAACGCCTAGTGGAGAATCGGGGTTTTATAAACTTAGTTTTATAAATTTAAATTAACAAGTTACTAGCTCAATCGTGATCTTCAAATATGTCTCTTTGAAGCCTTAATTAAAGTTGACATTCATTGATCTTAGCAGAAATATACAAAAAGTTTTTAGTTTTAAATTTAAGCACCAATCATGCAACAAATGCTATTAAAGCACTCCGTCGCTTGTATTTTTTTCTCTGCAAATTTATTCAAAACTATCCGAAATCTTTGTGAACATTATAAATGTGTAATTTTTTATACTTACTTTTATTATTCAAATATGGGTCAACACGCGCCCAACTCTCTAATGGGCTTCTAAATCAAATATCCGCATGATAACGAGATACCTAACAGGTCGCTGCAGGCTTCCAAAGCACATGGCTCGTCTTGGACTGAACACCACAGATGTCGACGGATACTGCATCCCGTTCCACTCCGAAGCCTTAATGCCTAAACGCAGCCTTCATCTTAGAGAACATGAAACAATCTGCAGAGGTTGACGAGCACTGAGTCGCAACAGGTCTCGAGCTTACCTTTCCAAATAATAATAATAAGTGAATTTAAAAAATCGCGTTTCAAGTGTTAAGTGAACGCTGAACCAGTAAGTTCATATCATCCTTGATGAATCACAACCCGCGTTACATTACGGCGAATATCGCTTTTTAAATTATATTGTACTAAATATAATTATATACATACTTAATAATATCCTATAATTATACTCACATCTTCCTACATAACCAGGACTGGTGCACATACATAATTGACATCTAATTAAATTAAATCAATTAAATGAACGCAGCGAACTATTCGTTGGCATCGTTACGAGTGAGGAAACTTTCAGCGAATATAAAGTATGCACGTCGCATAGCATACGACTGGATACTTTGTAACTAAGTGTCACATGCTCACTAGTTGGAAACTCTGTTTACCGTTTGAGAACCATCGATTAATTACCACAGCGAACTGAAACTTGTTATACTTGAACGTTTCGCAAGCAAATCGAATTGAAGTGATATATCATATTATCGAAGAAAGCGGAGAGTTTTGTTTTAGTAAGTCTAAAAAGGGCAGAAATTTTAAGGGTCGCTGGCGTTCATTTACATCTGGCTTTATATCGGAATCTGGTCTTCTGGGTTTATATCCTGTACTAGTTATTAATAAGGCTGTTAATTGCGACTTACTAATTGGTGACGGCACCGTAGAAATAAGTTTTAGTATTCGTCGAGTTAGCATAATTACTTACAGTATGCATATAGGTACTACCGACAACATCACCCCACTGTCCTTGTCCCATTCCTATATGGGGTTGGCACAGTACGTCTTCCTCTTCCATAACCTTCCACATTCATTCTCATCACTTTCTTCGTTATATGTCTTTCATCCCTCCGCATAACATGCCCATACCACGCTAACCTATTGCTCCCCAATTTTCAAAGTTCCTCTTTCGGTACTACTGACAACGTGAAATACATTGTTTTATGTAAAGAGACGAGAATGCAGCAGTCACAAGTCACCGCTGCCACCCATAGACTAGGAGGACTGTCAGTGTCAATTAAGTTCGTTAATAATAAGTATTGATAATAATATTAGTTACTGAATATACACAGTACGAACAAAATGTATACGAAGTTCTCGGCTTCTATCTCTAGTTACCAAGAGAAGAGTCGATAGTTCTAACAAGTATAGCGCATAAAACTTATAAAAAGTTTAAGGTCTTCATTAAGTGAACTTATAACTCACATTGGAATTGATACGCTGTAGGTAGGCAACTTGAAGTCAATTTTGTAAACTCTGGAACTGCTATTAGGTTTCCAATTCCAGCTAGAGAGATTTTTATGTGAGTTTTTCGAGATAAAATATCGGTTGGTATAACATTGTAGATAATATTTTAAGGAAACCTTTCTTTTTCTTTGTTATTCTTAAAACATCTTCGTGATGTTCTTCAGGATGTATGAAACCTGACAACCAGGTCTTCTTCACTATGGTAGGTAGGCTATAGTGTTAATTCTCCATTCTGAGAATTCACACATGTCCAGGATTGGACCAATATAAGTGCATGATGAACTTTATGTATCACTTGATGGAATCAAACGTCTCGAAGTGCGTAGAAAGTATTGAATCGGTCATGAAAAATTTTACTTGCGGTCACTTATCCAAAGTGTGACCGCACTTGTAATCCCTTACATATTATGGCCTCGTATCTGCAACTATGGCGATAGACTGTATTAGGAAGAACATCTAACGAATTTCTTTGATGAAAAACACCACAAAAGTACTCGAGATTCCTTACATGAACTTAGACGTAGTTTAAACTGATCGAACTTGTTCTAAGCGTTGCAGGCCTTATTAATTAGTTGAATGAAGTTGTGAATTACATCAGAACTGATAGTCCAGGGACGGCTACTATTGCAAGTTTCTCAATTAAGTTAGGGTGGGTCCACACATATACAGGCGACATCGTTCCCTCAGTCTGATCGCGAGCGATCTATTCTTTTCTCAACGCAACATCGGCTCAACTATTAAATTGTTTTCTAGTGTAGCTATCTAGCTGTCGTAAGTTAAGTGAGCAAGAATAAAATAAAGATTAAACTGGACGTCAATAACATTAACATGCGATAATTACTGCCGAATTAAGTGTCGAGTCTCGGTCGGTTTGTGGTCAGTGAACCGCTGACAAAGTGCATAACTTTAATACTGACGGCTAACTAACAATATGTGGATAAGATGGCATCCGAATTGATTGAATATCGAAAATATAAAATCGAATATATCAATGCAAACGTATGTGGAAACACCGTTAAATTGAAAATTAATAGTGGATGGCTGCTTAGTACGGCATTGTTACAAAAGTTTTGAACGATGACGCTGTGACACTAATTGGCTGTCTCGTTATGACGTTTTACTAAAGTTCCGGGACGTCGTCTCGTCTTTTATGGAAAACAATACTTAATATATTCATTTAATGTAACTACATTTGTTTGTATATAAAAGAAATAGTAAACAATATTAAGTGGCCAAGTAAATTTCACAGAAAACTCAATTTAGCATACACCGTTCATTTCTTGTAGCACGTTTTCTAACTAAACCACAGCAGTGAGAGACATTTTATAGAAATATTCTTCTGTTTTTGCGGTCGAGTATTTATAGGATTCTAACTACATCTAGACAGTATTCACTTACAAGATCCGTCATGATCACCCTTAGAAGCTTCTATCAATGCTCAATAATCAATGAATTTATGACTTCAGTTAGAATTTGCTTCCATTTCAGATTAAACACATATGTATGTAAATGAGTTCACACTGGGTACAATGACCTCTAAATACCTATACAGGTATAATCAGCTGCTTTTAAAATAGTTCTTCTCAGAAATTCGCTTTGATACAAAAGTTCGATGACCTTCATAAATATATATTTTATATTTCAATTCCAACTTCAAATTTTGAGCGTTTGTTTCACATTAGTATTTGTAGTATAAAAACCTTATAAATGAAAGAAAGATTGCATAATATTTATTATGTAAGCAACTCATTACCGAAGATTTTTCATCACGCGGACGTTTCCTTCGGCTTGCTACGAAATTGCCGGAGAAAACAATATTCCCTAATTTGATAAGTTCAAAGCGGGACGCAATAAGCTGCATCTTGGCTCCTTTCTGACGACAAGTACTTAGTATTTTATTAGTACGGTGATAGTGTTGGCGAAAATTGCATTTTACACTGTCACGCCTGTCATGATTACTTCTGTACATTTATGCACATATATACTAATATTTCCGTATAATATGGCGCCATTTCGAACGATCTATTGAATATTTCAAAAATATTTTTGGTAAATATTTATTTATTATTTCCTAACACATAAATACTCTTATAATATGGATCGTTAGCATATTATGTAAAAATAATATTTCGTATATTTCTACCACGTAATGTTAACGATTAAAAAATCCCGGTAAAAAGGTTAAAAAAAAAAACCAATCTTCGGAAAATATCGGTGCAGTTATAATGTTCAGCAGCAAAATATTCATCCCGTTGATGATAGCGTTTGAGGTTTTATGCCCACTTCAATAGTGAAGCCTTCTAAAGCAACTCATGCTGCAAAATGAAGCAAAGTCATGTGCAATCGTTTTTAAGATCCCAATAAAGACTCGCTCGGGCGCCACAAGGATTATTGAAACAAATTCGCAACACATTATCAATGCGAGCCGATGAATTATACATGAACAATGTATTATAAGACTGGTCCGTTGGTGCAGTAATTAGTGCAGTAATTATTATATCCGGCGTGTATGCCTGAAGAGAGTGATGAATGTAGACGAAGCACGTAAAGACTAAGACAGAGATATGGATATGGCTCTCGATACTTTCTGTCTACCCCGTTAGGGACCTGGCGTGATGGTATTATCA
>DWQQ01000831.1:0-10287 GCA_018244775.1 Oxynetra roscius flavomaculata | reverse complement strand
GCTATAGGCTCGCGTTTGACTGCTATCCCACCTGATGGAAAACGGGATGCAGCCTAGGAAGGAGCACGCTTGCATGGAAAGTGCCTATTCACTCTTGACTTGAGTTGTTGCGGTAGTGGCGGTGGTAATAACGGTGGTGATAGCGTTGGAGACATTTAACAGAGAAATTTTGTTTAAATAGTTCGTTTTTATTTAACCACAAACGAAAACGAAAATCATAAAGGTAATGTTTATTTATTAATAAAGTAAATAAAATTCTCAATAAAAAATAATGTGCACATCGAAATTCGAAATCACATTCGAAAATAATACATAAGCTCCATAATAATGAAATAAGCAATCACTTTGCATCAGAAATAAATGATAATAATAAATATTTTATAGCGCCATCTAACAGATATTTTGAGATGTTCTCAGATTTTATTTAGTAATGTAGATGGCGTTACTAGATCGCAAGATTATATAGTAACAGTTAAGCAGCAAAATACGAATATAATCTTCAGACTATTATTTAAGTATTAGAGTTTGGGTCCTTTTTTATTTTGCGTTAGTAAAAACAAAACAATTCATTCTCTGTTAAAAAATATATCTTTATTACCACAGTATTATTATGAAGCCAGTTGTCGTACCGCTAACAATCAACTTAATAATCGTCAAAAATGAAAATACTGTAACAAATGATCAATGCCCAAATGAAAGTATCTAGCCAACTAGATTAATAACATTCAATTAGGTTAGTATAACACTAATGGAAAAGCAGAGATCAGTCAAGTTCCACTTACATGAAGTATAATATTAAATGTGTAGTTTTTTCTTCAAATGCTAGATGCCGCTATGGCCTTTTTTTATAAATATGCACCGTTTTGATTTTGCAGAGATTTAAAATTATAATTACAAAAAGCTTCCTTTGGATAACAACCACTTTCAGACACCAACGGCTTTCGATAGTCCCCGACATCCATGATCATTGATGAGGTGCATCAGTGATTACTCAGAGTCATTAAAACATTCACAAATTAATAAAGGGTTAATAACAGATAAATGTATATTGTGCGTAAATCTTTCATTTATTATATTAAACAACTTACAATTTATCTAACATTAGCGTTCTTTAATCTGGGTACCTGAATAACCCTTTACTTTTAGATTCAAATAATGTTAAAACTTCTAAATATCATTATAAAGTACACCACCATTAGTCCGATATTTTAGAATATTGTCAGTGATAACAAAGTTACACAAAGTTATTTTATATATGACGAATAATTAGGTATGTATTATATTAAATACAAATAGACGAACCGCCATAAAGCTTCAAATCCGCATGCTAAAATCAAAAACAGATTTCCGACGACAGCACATTTTATGTATGAAGCAATCAAATAATTATTTAAAGTTTTATTAAAGCATTGTCTTTCTAAAGACATATTATAATAATATATAATAACAATAAATATATATTTTAAATTCATAAACAAGGCAGTTTGGGTGACGTTAACCTAGTACAGATATCAGAATTTAAAAAATCATGGCGGAATTGGCAGAAGCGGTGCGACTTGTCAGTAAGATGAAAATGTTTGTTTGTTAATGTAAGAAGTTTATTTATTTAAAAAATGTCGTCAACAGAGCCATCCCAAAACAAAACATGGGAACTTTCCCTTTACGAACTGCACCGGACCCCTCAAGAGGTGATAACGGATGCTACGGAGATCGCCGTGTCCCCGCGAAGCTTGCATAGCGAACTTATGTGTCCAATTTGCTTGGACATGCTGAAAAAAACGATGACGACGAAGGAGTGCCTGCACAGATTTTGCTCCGATTGTATCATAACAGCTCTACGTTCTGGCAACAAGGAATGCCCCACCTGCCGGAAGAAACTGGTGTCCAAGCGCTCGTTACGGCCCGATCCAAACTTCGATTTGTTGATATCCAAGATTTACCCGAGTAGAGATGAGTACGAAGCTCAACAGGAACGGGTGTTGGCTAAACTGAACATGTCGCATTCCCAGGCGTCGTTGGTGAACTCCATTACCGAAGGTATAAAGCTCCAGTCTCAGAATAGGCCACAAAGAGCCAGGAAAAACATTGATGACAGCACCAACCCTTCAAACTCCAATGGTACCCCGGAGGCGGCGCAGAATGGTAGCAGTTCATCTGCTCCCAAAGAGAGCACTCCCACAAATGGCAACCCTACACCTTCAGGCCAGTCGACTTCGAACCCAGCATCAGTCCGAAGTACTCCATCACCCGTGCCGTCCAATATCAGTTCAGTATCAAAGAATACGAGCACCACTAAGAGAGCGAAATCCATTTTGACTTCAGAACAGAGTGAGGAGAGTGAATCTAGCGATGGCAGGTAAGTCGTGGCAATTGCCGAAAGAAAAAGAAAAGAAAATACTTTTATGTTTAATTTTGTCATAGTTTATACACTCACAAAACATTGTAATAAAAAGAAATGCTTAGCACAGCTTCAGAACCGTAAAGAACTGCAAAATGATATGTTATTAAGCACTATTCAGCAACAATAGACAGTTTTTTGGTTAATGTGACCTTTGTCTGTTACCGCTTACAAACAGGTATATAGGCCTCTTGATGGTAAGCGGTCACCATCGCCCATGGTCACATGCAGCATTTATCATATTTGCATCGCTGGTTTTCCAAAACTCCTCCCGAAGCTCCCTGTGTTGTCACGGGTGGAAGTAAGTTCCACAACCACAACCACACAAGAATTATTGTGTTTATTAATATATGTCATATATATAACAATATTATGATCCTAAATCCCTAAGTACGTATGATAAGTTACATATTAACAATAACTAGCTAATATTTGTAATATTTCCGCACATAATAAAAAAGAAATTATCATGAATTGTTGATATATTCTTGTATCAATCGCACAATAATATTGGCATTTTAGTGGCTCAGTAAATTTAAAAGTCTTGTGTGAATCTCATAAGAACATTTTATACACATCATCACTTTTACTTGCTCTGTCTGGTGTGAATTTCAATCCCGTATGTCTTTGAATAAATAGCTATAAACCATAACCGATGACATTGCAGGACTGAAGGTGAGAATTCGATGGACACAGAAGGCGAGGGAGAACCGTTGAATCCGAATGAAATCGAGTTGGTCTTCAAGCCGCATCCGACAGAAATGACCGGAGACAACCAACTAATGAGGGCCTTACGGGACAGCTCTGTTCGTTATCTGAAGACTACCGCCAATGCCTCGGGTATGATATATGATATGAAATGCAATTTCATCCATTTGCAAATTGTATATACACATCACATATTATGGTTTTCTGATTCATCTTGGATCGCACTATGGCCTTATTGGAAGTATTATTTTATCTGTATTACTATTGGTTTCTATATAATAGTTCTCTATATGTGTTTATTTATATTAAGAATATATTTATTGTATTAACAAAATCATAGTGAAAAGAAATATAAGTAGCATACAGTATGCTACTGTCCTGACTGACAAATTCTTTTAGTAGACCAACTTAATGTCACTTCTTAAAGACACAATGGCTGGAGCCATATAAGCATTGCGAAAAGATTTATTGTGGATTTTTAAATTGAAATCTTTGTTATTCAAAATTATGAACAGTATACCTAAAGCACAGTAACAGAGGTACCTGTTCATTCTATCGGTGAGAGGCAACTGTTCTGAATAGATTTATACAACATGAATAATGAATAAGACCGATGATATTATTTCTTTTGCCATATTTAATGTAGTCTTGATTGGTTTTTGCATCGCTGATTGATACACACAAGTACTTAATATATGTAACTATGAACATTATGTAATAAAATATCCCTATCATTATTATATGTTGTTATAAATAAAGCCCTACCACTGCTCAATGCAGTAGCACTTTATGGTGAACTGCAATCAAAGTCTGTGGAGTGCTACCAACATTCCCAGGTCGATGTGCCCCGAGTCGCAGGACTTGGGCCCCTCTGTTCAAATATAAAAATCCTATTATTAACTTATGTCATTAATGACTGCGGTCAGTGATTTACTGTCACATATCACTTAGCTATGCTATTAGTGCATAAGCGTCGTTTTTTTTAATTAAAAAAAAACAATCTTATTTAAAATATAAATAGAAATTATGTTTTTGTTTGTTCAATATTACGATAATGTTTTTATTTTGAAATTGGATACATATTCAATTGTATTGTTAATATATTGATTTGATGTTATAAGTTTTCGTTTCATCATCCGTAGGACAGTTAACAGGATTTAATAGACACATTCTAGTATGTAGAGAGCTATAAGTAGAGAAAAACAAGTACATTAGTGTTAAATATGGACGTACTAATAATATAACCCCATTACTATAAATGACTATAGCATTTTTACTCGTTCTTAATTCAAATAATTATTGTATTATAAATATAAGTAAGTAAGTAAGTATATAAATATTTTGTTGGTAACGGGCACATTCAACTCTGACAATTATTAACTTCACAAAAATATAATATCGTGGTTAAACTTACTCAAAGTCAATTTAATATAATAATAAACAAAACATGCAGAATTAAAATTGCATTAATTTATTTAAACATGCAGATGGGACACATTCGGCTGACACAGTATTCTGAACATTCCAATAATATTGTATTCTATTCGTCCGCAAATAAATTAGAAGCAAACGCTGCATACAGGGAAGCATCGAGTGTATATACTACAATATGCATAAACTATATTTAAATCGCAACAGTGCAGCTTTGTACTGTCACATCAAATATCATCACAGTTGGCTGTTAGATGCTGTTATCAGTGATAAGTGATATTTTGTTAACATTATAAAATTATCCTTATGTTTACTTAATATTATTCCTTAATAACTTTGAGTGAAAAATAGGGTGTGTTTATATTGTGTTTTAATATAGATTTATAAAATAAAAATACTCGAAATTCATCATCATGGAACACTCTAAACATTGTCTCAATAACAAGCTATTGTTAACTGATGGAAAGAATTTCTTGCCGCATATAATTAGGTAGCGAATCTGTCCTCCATCTGTTTAAATTGGATTTACAGAGGGTTAGAAAGAAAATGGGACTGTAAACATTTTTCATGAAGGGATCACGTCGGTGTTACTTATAGTGGAGCATATGGCGAAAAGAAAGTTTGTCAAGTAAAAAAAAAGTTGTCCACTATGCCGTACTAATTCTAAAGCCTTTCTTAATTAGCACCTATAGTGTTGTTTCACAGTAGATCTTGATTGTAGCCAAGTAATTAATATCTCTAACATTTCTTTATTACATTATCACCATTGACATAGAGGTCTTGTGTAAAATTTCAGATTATGTATATCTACAAATAGTGTATATGTTTTTTATGTGTGAATATGTTTGTAGTAATGGAAACTTGAGGAATTTGTGTACCTGCGGGCATTTTTTTGGCATTTAAACTATCTTTTTTAAACAATTATAAAATGAAGATAATGCTTTTATGCCTGAATTTTTTATCTAATTATTGTTCTACCATTTCTCTTGCAGTTGATCATTTGAGCAAGTACTTAGCGATGCGGCTGACGTTGGACCTGGACGCAGAATTACCAGATGCCTACAGATTGCTCAACTTCTGCATCTACGTCACCCCAACGCCTGGCCAGTTTGTACCGCTGGCTGGATCACAAACACTGAGGCAGATTAATGATAAATTTTGGAAGGTTATTATGAATTTTTGAGTTTTTTTTATAGACAATACATTCTGGTGGAACTTTCCAGAGTTTGAAAATATTTATGAGTAATGAATATCAACAGCTGTGATATATTTCATTTTTATACTGTCTATTTTTATTGTTTTCAGGTCAACAAACCCTTAGAGATGTATTACTCATGGAAGAAAACATAGTTATATAACATAGTATTTTTTTATATACAAGATAAGAATTTTGGTGATACCAATAAATTAATTATAGAATATAAATGTATATCTATAAAAATATATTATCTCGAGAAATGGACTCTAACAAGTGATGTGACCTAATTGTAAGATTCCAATGTAAGACGCTGAAAATTTAATTATACTTTATAAATGTGTTTGCAAGAAATATATTATTTACGTTTAAACTTTGAATGCAATAACTGTCTGAAATCTAAATTGATGTTTATTTGGAGTTTTGAATCTATTGGACTCGAGCACATTCTTCAGCCTTGTAACCAAGTGTAGTGTTGTACATATGTATAGTATAAGCGTACAAAATTGAGAAGAATCATTTTTAAGTGAACATATTACAAAAGATTCTATTTTGTTTTTTTTGTTTAAAATAATTAGATGGAAAGGATTTAGCTTCAATTTTTGTTCGTTAATTCTGAAAATGTATGGATATTGCAAAACACTTTTTATCACAGTGTGTGGTGTTAATATCTTATATTTGCACTTTGTTTACAACTACTGAATAGTGGAAAATAGTCTTTTAACGATTATTTTATATTCATTTTATTAAAATTGTTGATGCATTGTACTGTTCATACATTTTTCTATTGTTGCATAATATTATATAAATAATTTTGTATATTCAAATTCAAATAATGAAAGGGCTTGGAAACACTTGAATTCCCATCAAGCTACCAGATTGGTACAGTTAAAATTATATTGTAATTTTTTAATTCATAAGGTTATATGATTATATGTTGTAAAATATTCAATAAAATAATTCGTAACATTCTGTTTTTTATTCAAGCTCGTGAGGGAACGAAAAAAAAATTTACCAGGTGTTAAAATTTTATTTGTTTGTTGGAAAAATAGTGTAATTTTGTACTTGAATATTATGTTAAATATATCACAATAATAAATAAAAACAAAGTCCAGTACTTCAAAGTATCCTGAGAGTTATTACACGCATATTGAAACGTCTTCGTTAAGACGTATTTGCCATTCTAGCTACACTAGACGTTGATAAATACATATAAAACAGTATAATGAACTTGCAGTAGATATGCCACTGTGAATATTAATATCCGATTTCTTTGACATTTCATTTACTAGCGTGTAATGGCGCGAATTTTTAAAACACTACTTGTTTCAAAAGCAAGGCACTGAATTTTTACTGTTGACAAATTATTTAACCGGAGTATATCGCCTCCTAAAGGCACCATACTCTGCTCGAAGCGTTTTTATTGTTTCCGTTTTTAATAATTTTAAAGCCTCGATCATATCTTCTTTGTTGTCGGAACTCCGTGCAGTGAATAACTTTTCCATTAATGCAAAATCGAGCTCATCTATGTTTTGTGCCTCTTCCAATAAGCATTCTAAAGCATAATCTTCGTTTTCAACTTTTTTATTGACTATCTGATCGATGTGATCCAACAAATCGAGCTTCCGACGACCATGCTTGCTTTTGCACGTTCTCAGGAAATTCCTGAAGAATCGCTTACCCTTTTCATCGTTTAAGACGTTCTCTATTTTGTCAGTAAAACGATCCAAGTCTGATTTCGATATTCCTTCGCGGGAATCACATCCGCACGGATTGAAACATTTGTCCATTTTTGTGTCATTTGCATGACATATCTGCTGTTTCCATGTTCCTTATCGATTGATTATTATAACACCAACACTTTTACGAAGTTAATTTTTTTCAATTTACTTTTAACAGTCACAATAATACGAGTAGCTTGTTCTCATAATTTACACGATACAAATTAATAACACACGGTATAACACGGTGATTCACGTTAACTTGATGTAGAATAGGTTAACTTCAAAAATAGTCTATAAACATCACGCAGACAAGGCTCACTGTAGTCACGACCGAATCGATTTCGTGCGTAAATAAACTGCGCCTGTGTGGTTGGCCGTCGGCGCGCGTGTGACGAGGTGAAGTTCACGAATGTCAGTGAGGCGCTATGATTTTCCGTCGAGAAAACATAATATTATTTTATTATGCGTATTTAAATCTCCCGCTCCATTATTTACTAAACACCGTGTTAGATAGATCTCACGTTTGCGAGACGTATGGCTAGCTCCTGCCCGTACCTAAGACGAATTTAAGATATTACGTCACGCCAGGTGAAAAAATGCTTTGACCTCGCTTCTGCTAGCACTCATTCATGGGAAATAATTATATCAAGGCAGCGAGAAAACAATGGGTTGAGCCGTATTCTATAGCAGGGCCCCTAGTGTCCCCTTTCTTGTCGCTCCGTACAATGTGATGTGAATAAGTAATATAATACATTTAAGGTCTTTGAACTTTGGTTTTCGCGAAAACCTCTTTGAAACTTATACTGACACCTTTGTATATATCATATAGTGTAAGATACGCATTAACACTTATAATTGCTTGATTTTATAACTATTACGTACAAAATTTCGTCATATTTCATCAATTTGGTAGCAATTTTATTCAATACGAACGTATGTTAAAATTGCGTATTTTAATTTTTTTATTTTATTTTTCTTAAACGATACTGATTTACTTATATGTAGATGCAGTTTGCATACATTCCTTATATGTGGCATATTTTTAAGCTAGTGACCCGTACCTAAGTCGTAAGTAATAAGAGTAAAAACTGTCTAGCATCGATACACATAACATTCATATTATTAGTGGGAAAAAACAATCATCTCTCTTATTATGTGGTGATTTTATGTTGAAGGAATTAAATCGAATTTGACGAAATTTAATACCCATACTATAACATAATTTGAATTCCACAGAAGAACGTTTGTTTTTTAAAGGCGAAAAATATTTGTTGCAACAAAGACACATACCTACTACATAGTTCCGTGTGAACAAAACTTGAGTAGGAAATTTCGCTAACAAAATCTTCTTTTAATTGTTTTTAAAATGCTATGACAGTTTAAAAGTAATTTAAAAGTTTTTACTTACGCCAAAAAGCGAAACCTGTAGTATGAATAATTGATGTACCTTTTTAAGATTAAATAGAACTCGCAATGATAATGGACAAAAACAGTATCTGCACACTTCAAAAAGTTCATGACGTTTTTTTAAGACCTGCAAATCGGCAAGTAACCAACATAGTAGCCCTTAGCTCTTCTCTGAGACGAGACTCATACCCGTCTCTGAACCGACAAATGTGTTGATAATAAAATAAAGCTGTTTATTGAACCGTTTGCATATAGTGTTGTTGCGAAAGCATATAGTTTTGTTCTATTTACTTAAAACAATTGTTTCGTAAAAAAAATCTATTGGTACATGCTTTTTTTATGTGAAGACAATAGCAAAAGTGCATGCAGCGCACAAGTGGCCGATGTTGCCCTTAGATAACTGCAACCGACCTCGAGGAATACTGAGGAATAGGAAGACTGAGATGATCGTCTCTATTAGACACGTGGGCCGTCAACAGCACCCTTCAAACTGAACCCCAAATTGTTATAATAACTAGTTATACTTTACGGCAGAAATAGGTGTAGCGGTGGTACTTCCCCGGATGAACCATATACATGTTCTACCATATTTAAATATACTTATAGTTACATATAATCAAATGTATGAATGGAGATGAAGCACGTCCGGTTTGCAAGGACAGGGATGTTTGGCACTCAGTGCTCTCTGCCTACCCCGATAGGGACCCGGCGTGACGGTTATTTATTTAATTATTTATAGTAAAACTATACCTGAGCTGTGACTGTACATAGGGTGTTTTTTTTAGAATATGTTATTGTAATAATCATTGTTGACTTTACAGAAACCGAGTACACATTTTTTATTATTTATGCATGTTATAATTTTTTTTAAATTACTAAATTCATTTAAATTGATCTTTTCCTGTATTTTGACTTGTACCTTGTAAAATTCCAAATGCAACATTAATTACTTTACATTCAAGCTATTTTAATATTATCAGTTGAAAATTATACATTTAGGGGCAACATGCACAGCCACCTGACCTGTGGAACCGCGGTGAGGTTCCCTAAGTGCTGCATCAATGAGGCAGTAAATTCATCAAACTTTTATAGATATGTTTACACTAAATACTTTAAACCCACGTAACTCCCACTCGGGAATTAGCGTCACCAACCCTTTATACAACAACCCCAATGGATTGATTTACTAATTAAATACACGATTAATAATATTACAGACAAATTACAAGGTGCTAATTTGATTGCGCAATATTAAAAGGTGGCATAGGCTTATACGCAAATTGTGATAAAATCCCAATAACATACATATATTTACTTTAAGAGTTTAAACGGACAGTACTTTTATTTGGACAGCTGCAAATTGCTCACCTGGTGTTATAAATAAAGCATTGTATTAAGTACCTAAGTGGACCTACTGTGTACTA
>DWQQ01000830.1:0-10291 GCA_018244775.1 Oxynetra roscius flavomaculata | reverse complement strand
TCGGCGCCGTGGCTTAGTTGGTTAAAGCGCCTGTCTAGTAAACAGGAGATCGCGAGTTCGAATCTCGCCGGGGCCTTGAAGAGCAGATCTTTGTGAACCTTTTTATTTACATGCATCCTATATTTTTTTCTCTTTAATCAAATTGTTATTTTTCATTCTATTTTTAAGACGGTGTATTTTCCGTAGAACTCGAACTGATTCCGGGCTTACGATAAAAGTTAATGTTACATAGGGCGCCATCTAGTAAGCAGTTTATGTAACAATTTGACGTATTCTATAAAGAATATAATATGTATGAGAAATAGTCGAGGGGTTCAGTTTAAGCAGATAGCTTATAAATGGCTTTAAACAATGATATGATTTGTACTTTGGGAAATACCTGTCGGTAAAAATACCTGATTTCAAACTACGAACAATTTGAAACTGCAATAATTTACATAAAAAAAAACCAATGTTCCTTAATAATTGACTTTTTCCAGGCAACATATTAACAATTTGTTTGCTTAATTTACAACCAGTTTAAATGATGATAATTTTGGGACCATACGACTGAAGAAATTATTTGAAAAAACTGACGAGTCACAAGTCAATGTGCAAATTGTCCAACAGCTCAGCTGCGTTATAATCCAGTGTTCATATTTAGAAGCGAATTCAACAGAAAGTGCGTCGTACGGATCGGTGCCAATTTATAAAAGATTATATTGATGCCGAATATAAAGCACAATTTTTCAATATATTAATAATGAAACATTGCACAATCGGCGCAATATTTATTTTGTAATCCTAAAACAAAACGAAAGCAGATATCAATACATTTGAATCGACTCAGATGAAATGTCAGCTGCACGAAGCGGGATGAAGTTACCCGTAATGATAGTGCAGTGGTTGAAAATGAATGAACATGTTAGTGGTAACTCGCCTAATTATCAATACAGGGTCCAATTCGGGTGCCCAGAACGCCATTGATGGGTAAAGACGAAGAGCGCAGTTCCATTCGAAACGCACAAAGTAGATAGCGTCGTGTTCAAAACCTCAATATACATGTTGATTAACATACTTTGTATCGCTCCGTCTTTGGTTAGGTCTGTGGTCTGCTGCGTTGGCTAAGTAGTAATTGGCAGATTTTACACGGTTTAGAGAACATTGTGCCTAACTCTAAGCTATTTCGTACGATGCCCTCTTTTACCGTTACACAATTTTCTAATACAAATTCAGTTAATAAATACAAAAACGTCTTCGGCAGATGCGTTCGCGTGCTTGACGATATTTCCATACTAATGTATATCTCCCTGACATCTGGACGTACTAGTCTATCATACCCGAAGGTCTCTGTCCGAGGGAGCGCATGACGACGCCGAGCTCCGCCATCGTGATAGTGCCATCTTCGTCCTTGTCGAACAGCATGAAAGCCTCCTTGAATTCTGCAAAATTGACATGTGAATATAAATCAATTTGTCTCCAATTCGATTGCAAATATCGTGATATCTAAATGCTGCTTGTTTACGACTACAAATCTGTGGCACTTTGATCTCCCATCATATTCACTGAGTGTCGGCACTTTTGATATAATTCTTCGTAATTACCCCTGTGATTATTACTGGAGCTTTAGTTAAAAAAACAAATGCAAATGTTTCAAAACAAAACATTGCCCATTATAATAATGTTAAAAAATAAAACTGTCTCATTATGATTACACATCAGCGTGAAGTTTACGATTCTCTGAATTTGGAAACATTAAAAGTCACATCTAAGATCTGTGTATGACATACTCGTAATTGCGGAGTCGTGATGCAAATACGTCGGGTGCAGCTCCTTATACGAACAATGCGGGGTCCGGTTGTGTTCATAAAGAAACGGAAGTAACAAGAGGTATACTTTGTGAAAAGGACGGGTTATGAATTCGTTACAAAACCTGCTTGTTTCTTGCAATATCAGTGGAAGGCAATATTTGGCTCGAAATGCTCGTTAAAATCTTCTGAGATTCGGGAGTCGAATTGATGTTTATTAGTGAGTTTTTTAGCCTCATGTGTAAGTAATAAACCTAAATACAAGGTTGGAAAAAATGAGCCTTAATTATCTCATCATAAGAAAAAATCGAAATATGTTTTTTATAACAACTGACAACGTTCCAATGGCGACAATAAGAACTGACATAGCGCAAGGACAAAGTTCACGAAGTGGTGCGAAATTTGAAACCCTGTACTGCAATCGTTGTCATCTTGCAATTAATATAATACGTACATAAGATATAAAATTCATTATAAAACAAACATTAACATCCTACAATGTTTTTCGAGCAGATTTAACGCTTTGTTTTCGAACGTGACAATATTTGTCGACGCAGCGCAACGGCCCGGTACGCGGCAGTATTTGAATTTGGAATTCGAATTCCCTTTATTAAAACAGCTCAACTTCACGTACGCAAATGTTGGCGGGAATTTGTGTGTGTGTGTGTGTGTGTGTTTTTTTTTTCACTCTGCTGACTAACGACGTGTCCGCTCGTCCGTATACAGTGATACACAAATTGATAGCGGCCAGTGTTGGATTTTTGAATAAAATAGCATTACGTTATATTGGGCTACACGCACACATAAATATATGTATATATATATATATATATATATATATATAGGATGTTTTTTATACATACCCGCCACTTGTTCCTCCGTAAGGCCGTATTCGGACTGTAAATAAAAATGATACAGGTTAATGATGACAAATAAAAATTTATGGTATGAACGTTGAAACCCAATATGATGGTCACTTGAGAGGTTTCTAAAGTAAACTAGTATCTAAAATTATATCAAATAGTACTAAGTTTATTTATTACTATATATCATACATATATGCAGTCATAATAAAAATAATTGTGATCACAATTGTGGCACTGTCTGTTAAGACTTCAAAAATTAAATTCATTAAAAACAAACTATTTCACCTAAGAATTTATAAATTACATGATTCTAGATTAACAATAAATACTAATAGAAACAAATATTAACAGATTGGGATCCGATTGACTGGTGTGTTTCAGAACTGGGGCTTTAAAAAATTTTAGCAGTTTCCCATAAATCAAATATCACTGCAATTATTGCCGTGTGTATAAATGTGAAAATATATTGATTCATCCTTATTTAGATCTAACAATACTATCAACTTTCAAATCAGATCAACCTATTAAATATAATAAATGTATGTGTGTGTATGCATATGTGTATATAAAAATGTCAACATACAGAAAACTGTCGCGTAGCTAAATCCTTGGTGAATCTCCTGATCCTTGTGTACTCTTTATTGTAAATGGCCTCCGTTTTCTTCTCCGCCATGTCACATCAAGTATCTAGCAGTCGCAACACACAGAACTAGGTCCGAAAGATGTACAATTTACACCCGTTTTGAACTTTTCTCAACACAATATTGGTATAAATTCTTCAAGTCACGAGGGTGTTTCAAATTTTAAAAGTGCTTAAAAACAATTTTGTATGAATATTTCAATGTGTTCGTTACCGTCGTTTGGTTATTTGCGTGGATACCTAGATAATTGCCATCATTTTAGTATTTTAAAGGTTAATTAAAATGCGTACTGTAGACAATGCGCATTTTTACAGGCCTCAAGTTGTATATATACTCGTACTAAACCACGATAAAATCGTTCCGGCTCTTTCAATTCAAAATGCAAGAGAAAGATTAAGAAAATTCGTCAATTATTTTGAGGCGTATGCACTGAATTTTTTTTGTATGTCCAATGAAACAATAAATGTTGTAAAAAATAATACATGATTATTAAATTTTAGTTACCGATTTTTTTTTAAATTCTTGCTAACTTGTTGTGAGAATCAAGTCACAGATAAATACTGCTATCATCTTTTAAATTTAAATGGCTTTAATTGAACGAAAAATATGGCGGCAAATAAAAAATATATTTTTAAGTTGAAACAATTCCAACCCGGTAACTTTAATCAAATTTGACTCGACTCTGCTCATTCAATTATCAGATGTTAAAATGAAATCGTTCAGAAACTAATATCTGTCCGATTTATTACTGTTCTAATTGCGAACAAATTTTGCTCGAAACGTTTATAAAATCCTATCTAACAGCGGTACGAGATTGATGTTCGAATGTATAACAGAATTGACAGTGTGCTTTTTGAAATGTTAAAAGCTTCTAAAGTTAATCTTTTGCTTTCATGTTTTAAAAAGTATTTATAAACTACTCAGAAATAATAAGCGCCACATTTATTGTACAATTCGTACAATTCAATTGTACAATTGTGTTCTTAGCTATTTAATAACAAGTATTTAAACATATACAATTATTGTATATATACTTATTATTAATTAGCTAAGAACATTTGATTAAATGTTATAGTTAGTAATGTTTAAAGTTATGCTCAAATGTTATTTTAATATCTACTACTATCTATTCATGTTTATGTCTCTGTCTCACGCATTACGAACACGCTATGCACGAACGAGAGGAAGCATACCGTTTATAAATAAGTAGAGCATATACTTTTCACACTTTATGTGGCAAAATGTTCATTAAATTTTCTACCATTATTATTATATATAAGCAATTATAAACGTTATTACTATACAAAACGTCACTTCCGTCTACGATGTTCAATTATTCTGTAAGAGCTCTCAATCGCACTTTCAGCGTTGGATTATTTCGTACAATACCAATTTCTACAAGTTTCGAACTGCTCATAGAAACTTTTTTGTGTTTTTTTTTTTTTAAACTTTTCTGATTCGTACCAGCGCGTCGGGTTTTGATCGGACATTGGCGGGAAATCGAAGTTATTTCTGCTCGTAAACAATGGCACAGTGCGGTGAAAGACACGTGGGATGATTAATACTCTTGGTATTGATGGGGAATTTTGTTCTATACGTTAATTATTACCGTTAACACTACTTTAGACGTTTCGTATGGTATTCATTGATACTGTTTGCGTAAAATATAAGGAGGAATGAGGTACACTGTTTGAAAGGACATTTTGGGCTATATTTATTTATATACATATCCGGAATCAGGTAGTTTTTCAGTGTCCGCGAGACGGTCAAAGATGTAGTACTTTCGCTGAGAGTTACGGTTGTAAGGGCGAAAACTTTTTTTTTATGTATTAAATGTATACAAATTTGTTTTATAAGCAACCTAGAATTCCGCATGTAATTATTTACTTATTTTCGGTTAACAGATCCTATAAGCCGATTGCTACCACATTGCTTGCGTGAGATACAACATTTATTTCATAATATTTAAAAAAAAACTATGGAAAAAAAACTTCCCGTTTTTTTTCCAAATAGTATTTTTCGATATCAGGTGTTTTCGATCTCAAATTATTTTAATTTATAATTTATAATTTAATTTAAAATTTATAATTTAAATATTTATACCGTACTCGGTATGCATTTTTAAATAATAAATTTTTAACAGTTGTTAAGAACTTTGGTTTCCGAAAAAAATAATTATTTTATTATTATTTAATACAATTCGTATCCCTTTACATGTCAGAAATCACTTCAACGTTACACTGTTTTCGTTAAGCACACGTGTATTGAAATATAATTTGCATCAAACCTCCGATGATTAATAAACTTGTTTGTTCACTGTTTTACACGACATTTTTTTTTTATTAAATGTCAAAAAACATAAATATCTTAAGAACTATTCCAGGTTCTTTTTTAAAAAGTGTCGAAAATCAAAAACAAACGCGCAACGCGACAATGTCAACTCGGTTATATGTAGCGACTATATTTAAAATCAAATTTTTGCACTATGTCGTCCACCGCGTCCGTCTACAGTGGTGTCAGAATTGTGCAATATATATGTATGTAGGTATAATTATTTACTCGTATTTCGCTGACTGAACTTGGCACTTGGTGTGAAACGATTTGTTTCTACGTTATAATTGGCGCTATATTTGTTATTTATTGTCGTGTAATTTTTAATATACGCCAAGAATATAAATTATGCTTAAACTAAAGTTAACATTTAAAATTAACTTGTTTTGTATTTATTTCTCGTCGAAGATAAAATAAGTGAAAAAAACCTCGCAGATGGTATTTTTTTTTAAAGTAAATAATTGAATATTGGCCACAACATGTGACCATTGTAGAACAAATAAACGTTTCCGTGATCTTGGCACGCAGAGAATCATTTGGAACGAGTTAGTTTTGGCGGGAAAATTATGGAGACATCAAAACAGTCGTTGCCGGTTTTATTTTGTTACTGATAGCAATAACAAAGTTATTCTCGACTTTATTACCACGCAATAAGCCAGCTTTTCTCCATTGGGAATGTTGTGTGGAGATAAGTATTCGGACAATATACAATTTGCTAATATTGAAAGACGAGGAATGGGAAACGACAATTTTTTGTTGATAACCCCAGCTGCTTAAGTATTTTTTATTTATTTTGAGCATTTGTTTTTCTTTGCCAGTAACCTTTTTTAACGTATTCAGCACTAACTCCGTTCGTTATATGTCAATGTACGAGTATATCAAAAAAGCTAACATTGAGCACATATGTGTTCTGTGTCTATACAAAAACTTTCTTAAGGCATAATTTAGAACCGACAAATACATTAAAAAGTACACAGTTTTCAAATATCTCGTTTGTTATGATGTTAATTAAGTTACATAATTTATATAAAAATATTTTTTTCTTTATAACAAAATCGTTATACAAATGCATATATAATAAGAATAAAGTGCCGTATAGATATCTTATTTTAAGTACCGGAAACAAAATGATTGGCATCTATGACAGTACGAAAATAGCCGAGATTTGACGATCACGGCCGAAGCGCGCATACTATGTTTATTTTTAATTTGCCCGATATAATTATAATTATGTACGTTTGTATTACGAATTCGTACATTACATGAATTATTGTGAATGCCAACTGCTAGAGTGATAAATTGTTCATTAATCGTGTATTAATTAAACGGGAACAAACCGTCTCGTATAAATTTCAAAATGTTTTCATTGGAACACCTATTTTAAAGTTAAACATTTAGTCAAATGTTATTCGCTACGACGATTAAGGGGAAAATCTTTTTAAAACCCATACATCATAGGGATCCATAATGGAAATCAGTGCGGTAGACTGTGGCTTTACCTCTTCACATTCCGAGACGAGAACAGTGAAAAAATAATAGTTCTGATGGCGAAGATGCTGAAGACGTATCAAACTTAAATGGCAGCTGGCAGAACCTTTATGTATACGGTTCGCAAGAATCCAATATCCAAACTGGTGGTCGAGATACATTCCGCGGCGAATTCCAGAGCTTTTGTCAAATCTGTTGGCGAGTCTGCCAGTAAGATAGTTTTACGTCAAACAAAGCGATGGTCTCCTTGTTATAGCTTTAATTTCTTTTATGTTAGTGTACAATTACATTTGTTATTAATTAAGTCAGTCAAAAGTCAACAATTAATTTATTAATTCAGTCAACATTTGAATGGCTCCTAAATATATTAAATTTGATTACTAAATGTTTACACAGATAATTTTTTAATATGATCGGGTAGACATCGGCTTTTTTTAAAGCAGAATCAATATAATAACATGTAACGTTTAAATGCCTGTGTAGGATGCCTAAGAAAAAGAATTATGTATCAGAAGTTATAACTTTGCTCTTTAGTCCATAGCACAGGGACCGATATACAGGTCAGTATTCGTTAGTTTAGAATCATGAAAATGAAGTAAATAAAAAATATTATTCACAAAAATGTATCAAATTAATAAATTCCGGTATAGTTGTTATTTATTTTGTTGTAATTATTATTGCCATTTTCGACATCAAATACTTATTTTAATTTAACAACGCCATCTCCTGCCTAATGTGATGAGTTATAGTTTACAGCTTAAATGTATAGATGTCGCTCAATGTACCAATATATCCTATATGTACCAGTATTGTCGCAACTAAAATATACAGTTACTTCACGACATATTGATAACTATTTCTAATATATACGTTAAAATGTTCACAATACTTCTTAATGCTTAACAAAATAGGATTATTTATACTATAATGTTTATAGTATTTACAGTACCTATAAACATATGTACATTGGCGTCTATATAAATACTAAATAACTGCACCGAATCAGCGACGTGAAGTAAGCTTGAGACTTCCCGGAGATGCTAAGAATACCATTACCCCTTTGCGTTATTTAAAGTTTTATACAACTAAGATAAACAATAAAAAAATATCAAAAGGCATTGCAAAACACCTTTTTTTATATAGTTTCTTAAGAAATTCTAATAATAGTCAATCAATATGAAATTCACTCATCATCTCTGTTATACGTTCCAACACACTATTATTACAACAAGTAGGTTAAGCTGTAAACTAGCTGTATTATTAATAAGAGCGGCAGACCGAATGGCCTCCGCGCCTTGTCTCTCGCACGGCTCGTAAAGTGTAAAACCGTCACGTTGTTGTGGCATTATTCCCAACACCAAACGATATGTTATATATTGTTTTTAAATTCAGCACCGTAATGCTTAGTTTCATAATTTCATAATCACTATTTTATATATTACAATAAGTCAAAACTGATGGTTTCCCCGTGACAAGTATTTTAATTTATTGTATTAATATCTTCGAACAACTTCACGCAATACTATATATACCTCCTAACGACATGAGTATAAAGATAATTTTCAACCACAAACAAAACAAATACTCGTTCTCAAATCCTCAGCGGTCAGTGATAGACCACTAAACCAGTAGCCAAGTATAAATTGTAATATAATTTTGTTATGTATGACTATAATTTAATGACCTAAATGGTTTCAAAAGTGATGTCGCGTGAATGTCACTTTTAATCACCAGAATACACCCCGAGCGTTGTGTCATCTCCATTACATCGTAAATCTATTCTTGTTTGAGTAGACATTATAATGTTCTTTGAGGTGAACCGCTTCCGCTAGCAATTCATTGTGTTAATAACAATTTCACGGCACACATAATTGGGCTGTAGTCAAGTATTTTAGTGCAGTGGTTAGTGAATCTGACTGCTGAACCTGGGGTTGAATCACTACAATTTCGAACGAACGAACTAAACGACCTGTAACAGCAAATTCAAGCCTCGCTACGAAATTGCTAAGCGACGCCATAAACTTGACCTCAAGTAGATTCACATCAAAATATTACACATTTTCGTTACTTATAATTGAATAACAATAAATAAATTTCTACGAATGCCTGTATATATTAAATATAAGAGCATTTTCCAATCCATTATCCACTCGCAATTCATAAAACACAATAGCAATAGCTATTAAATTACTGCATCAATACGAGATACATACATTTAATTACTTGTCCAAAGTGAATAAAACATGTTATTATCGTGACCTCAATTTGTCGTGCAATTTTGTAATTGATTAGAAAATTGAAACCAAACAAAGAATTGAGTTCCCGTTGTTCGGCGAAGCGTGAACATTGTGGAAATAGAATCGGTGAGATGATTACCTCTCCCAACGACGTTATAAGCTTATTGTGATTGAGAAAGATATTAGTCTTTAAGTAGACAAGACAGAGGCCATATTACACGCTCGGCGGAGAGTCTTATTCATTGAGCGTGTAATATATTGTGACAGTTTCATAAACGTGGTGGAGTCTCCTGAGGGCGCGAACAGTAATTGAAGTTTTTGGTTGTTTAGAAATAAAATTTAATTTTAATGAATGAATAAGGCTTAATATGTTTAAATGAGGGTAATGTAAGAAAAAGATCCTGATATCGTATTGAACGTTATATATTGGTCCAAGCAAAGTTCTATCCCATATTGTTTTGTATTATATTTATTACCTTTAGCTTATCGCCCTCTCGCTATATTTTATATATACCTTTAATATACAGACACTGGATTATATAGTATAGATGTGAACATCCTTGTTACTCTAATTTATTAATACTTTTGTTTTATTTTCAAAGGACTCTTTTTCAATTGACAAATTAATTCCGTGTGAAAAATACATTGCACACAAACTTGTTTCAATCCCAACATTTCCCAAGTGAATTCTGAAGACTTGTGAATTTAAAAAGAGAGTTTAAGTGAACATTGAAAAAGTTAGTGACGAGAAAAAGTTTGGAACGGGTTTGGGGGGAACGGGAAAGTTTGAAAATTGTTCAAAGTAACTCTTGTTTAAAGTAACGTTGCCCGAGATGGGCAGGGCAGCGTGCCGCACTCGTGGCGGAAATTGGAGCCATAGTTAAAGCTATGGTGGGCAGCGGCAGATGTTGGAGGGCCGTCACCACCTTCTGTGAGGAGGT
>DWQQ01000829.1:0-10292 GCA_018244775.1 Oxynetra roscius flavomaculata | reverse complement strand
ATCGCGTCTAGCCGGCACCACATTCTGGACCATCGAAAGGTTTCGAAAACTTTTTCGAAATCTACGAAGGTGTTTCTTGCGGAGAACCTTCGATAGTTCAGAGAATAGGGTGATTTCTCTTCAGTTACCACTTAACGGGGCCTCCGATGTGTGAAGACATTCATAATATTTTGCCAGTGTTGATGCAAGCATCTAAGGATGAATGAGGCTTGATGTTTTCCAATATCATGATTATTTGACTGAATAAAAAATTAACATAAACAGTCCAAAAAACAATATGTAATACTAATAATTAGAAATAACAAATAATTCAAATAGTGAAGCTTACAATAAAATTATTGCTTTAATAGTATTTACACAGACGTACACACAGACATTACAAAATACCTTCGCACAGCTCATGAACTGTTCAAATACTGGCTAGATCTTAGCAATAAACTTGAACACCCGGTCTCTTGGCGTGTTTGTGTTTCTACCGCGAGCGGCGCGCATCGTTGTTTGCCGCGGCTCAGCGGCGCATGTGTGCAGCGGTGCAGACTCCACGGGCACGACGAAAGCGAAAGGTCGCAACAGTTTTAGATATTCTTTGATTAAAATAAAGAAGAATTGCTAGTATGTATATTTCACACCACGTCTACCAAACAAGAAACATTTCCATCAGCTCTACAACCCCACTATGATTCATCATCCACGCACATTTCGATCCCACGCAACACGCAGTCACAATGGACACAACGTGCCTGATAATAATCACTGCTGCCTACCTCTGTACATATTCACACACTTCAAGACACAAGAAAACACATTTTCAGTATTTACGTAAAAACGTAATGTTTAAAAACAAAACTACCTACCACATGCTTTCACCATCACCCTGGGTTGACTGGTAGAGAATAACTGTAGGCATTTAGCTCGCCCTTTGTGAAACCTAGTTATAGGTGATACAATAAAGACTAAACAAATTAATAAAATAAACTTCGTTTCGTTCGACTTATTTTTAAAATCAAGGCATTAAAATTTAATTCCTTGAGTGCGTCAAGAATTAAATTTAATTGGCAGCAATAAACATTAAATATCACTGGCTGTAACGGTAAAGGAAAACATCATAAAGAAACCGCACACCTTACAGGTTCTATAAAGTTTCGTATGGTGTGAAATCGGTCAAATTCCAATTTCGATCATTGGACGAACACTAGTCTATATAAATATTTCACTAGCCTACAAGCCTCATTGTATAAGAAATTATTAAATAATCATATATTGATTGAATAAAAATAACTTGATTGATAGTAACCATGGTTGACTCTAAAATATAATATCCACTCCAGTTACGGTGTGCCGAATGCAAGTTTCTTTACCTACTCAATAGCATTGACGTCCCTACACCTGGTGACAAATAAGAACTCCGACTATCAAGTGCGAGTCGCTTGCTATCGGGTACGTAAAAAGACTCGCCACTCAGCACATGGATTTCGCATTGAATAATCAAATAAACATAAAACGTTCGTGAAACATATTAAGTAAGTAATTATCGGTATATTAAATGAATCCATAACCAGTGGCCCACAGACGTGATCCAAGCTCCATTTTACAGTTCAAATAAATCTATCTAAAAATGTATGTATGCATGAAGAGACTGATGAATGTAGACGAAGCATGTCAGGTTTGTAAGGACAGAGATGTTTGGCACTCGGTGCTCTCTGCCTACCCCGCTAGGGTCCTGGCATGACGGTTTTTTATTTATTTTATTTAACTATTCAAAAAGTCTCATAATTTCAGACGTTGTAAGGAAATAGTTATATTTTTAAGGAAACCTAAAACTGCTATTAAATATGTAGATTGAGTTCTATCGTTATAAATAATTTATGTTCATGCAGCCAAATTTAATTTTTCAAAACAAAAGACAATCCCTGCAAATTGTAAACAATTTTTTTTCCGCTACACGAATATAATAGAATAGGAAAGTGTGTTGTCGGAATTGTTCTACTGAGTATCGTACACACTGGTGTTGTTTATAAATATCGTATAGGTACTTGTCTATACCGTGTATCTTTTTGTGATCGTTATTATATGTACTCTTGTCTGTAACGCTAAAGAAATAAATCATTATGTTTTTACATTTTCTTTCGATTTTCAAACTTAAGTTTAGTGGCTACATTATTTATGTAGTTCTGTATCTAATAAATATTTAGTTCTATAAAGCGACTTAGTGCTAAGTGGACTATGAATCTTCTGGACAACATCGAGCCTTATTGAATGGCAAATCTTCGGTCGATCTAAGAGACGTTGCTGGTTAACGATTAAATCGAAGCATCCATGATTGCTGGCGTGCAACATAAATGTACAATTTTCTCAACGCTGCAATAAGTATACAAACGCTTTGCAAAGGCTTTGCGATGGAAATAGGTTGGCTGATGTAATTTCAATACAGCCTTGAGTAGATGATAGGTTTTCCTTTGAATTTATTAATTTTTTCCTCAGTGTCATTATAATATGTGAAATATGACTCGCACATTAAAAAGGGGTGGTTTCAACATGTCTGTTCTACATTCAGCTACCATTGTGTCAGTTACATCCCATTGGAAGTAAATGTGTCAATGTATATATACACTTTAGAACACACTTTAAAAGTTCAGCCACTCCGCGGGCCCCGCTGCTATGCTGTTTAAGCAGATTTATTTTTTATAAAGTGGTATCATTTCACTAATTTGTGCTGTTGTGCTGAAATATATTTACAGGTAGATACTAGGCATTGCAATTTTAACCTTTGATATAATAAATCAGATTTGATGTAATATTTTAAAACAACTACATCGCAAAAGATATCATTTTTTATTTTATTTTTATTATTTCACATGAGTGCTTCGCACCATTTGGATAAACTAGCCCAAAGTTCCGGC
Organism: Oxynetra roscius flavomaculata; assembly: GCA_018244775.1. Lineage (NCBI taxonomy): Eukaryota > Metazoa > Arthropoda > Insecta > Lepidoptera > Hesperiidae > Oxynetra > Oxynetra roscius. The sequence continues at coordinate 7,392 of DWQQ01000829.1, read as the reverse complement.
ATCTCTTGGCTATTTCAATAAAATCGGCACGTTAAAATACTTCACTGCGACCAAACCGAATTTAAACTTATTAAACATGCGACCCGAGAGCAATGAACGTGGATTTGGAATACGTCCATTTATTTTTATGATATAAGTTTCCTCATGAAGTTTCCGCCACTGTACCAGTTTTATACAATTGGCCATATAGCTATTTGAAATGCCGTTTAACGTTGTTTACAAACCATTACGAATGACCTAAAAAATTGATATATTTCAGCAAAGAACCTAATTATAAATATATATTCGACAATTACAGTATGAGATTTCTTATATTTGTTTTCAAAGGGTAGTGAAATATGCTTGACGTAAAGTATTCGCTGTCTTTCAGATTGGATACTAATATCTGTAACCTATGGGAACCCACTAATATTCTGTGATTTGGCCACTAGATAGAGGTCTATGTGACTTAAATAAAAAATCATGCGGTGATGAAAATAAACATATCTCTTTTCAAATAAAACAGTTAGTGTCAATTATTAAAAACAATACAAATTCTTCACTGGTTTTACATAACGGATACTTGAAATGTGATTTATACATATCGATCATCCGAAAAAGGAATATTTAAATTATTTCGATTTCACTTTATTAAACCACATACTTGATGGGTACTCGGAAACTTAGTATACACATGAAATGGTTCGAGTGTTTAATTTAACTGAATGTTTGTAGATAAAACAGCGGTGTGGCACAGCGGTCAACACTCGTAATGCTTGTTACCACACGAAATACAATAAAAACATGTCAGACTGAAGCAGTTTTCAAATATCTGAATATCGATGTTTTATTTTCGGGCTGCAAATGTTTTTTGTGCCCATAACTTTGCATGTATCATTCTATGAGACCGTATAAATTTTATAAATGGAAGTAAATTTAACAGTTAGTCTGTTGTTAAAATTTTATGTTAAATCTCAGAGTTGAATTCGCTAAAAATGTATATAGAGACTAGTTTATTTTTGTGTGACCAAAAATTTTTTTTTAAATAACAGCATTTTGCCAATTCTACTTTTAAATAAAAATAGACTTAAATTCCATCCTTACCTCTTATAAATTCCTTGGTATCACTTTTGGCACGAGTCTTCTGTTAGAACAGCAAAAGGGCCACAGGCACGCACGCACGCCCGCAGCCAAGCACGCAGGTCGCGGAATTCAAACACATTATAGAAAGTAGGCTACGAAGATCTCATATCTGCTTTTGCTCACTATAGGCTAGTAATATTGAATTTTTCAACCACATATTTATATTTTTATTAATCCATTTCAGAAGCTCAAGAGTGAAAGCTATATAATAGAGTATGGACGTTTACTTGACATCATATATGTTTACACAAAAAGCATAGCTAGAATCCATAATACTTATAAATAAATCAACATTATTAATTTCTTAACTTTACAAAAACGTAATGATATATGATTACTATGAATAATTATGTAATATATGTAAAAATAATCCGATAGATGGCTAAAGTTAAAGTCAATTATAATACAGCGCTGTACAATACACAATATCAGCATTTATAAATATTGTATCTAGTTATCCCACAAATAGGTATATATTGCCTGATTCAAGCATTTACATTGTCACTAAGTTTTAATTCAAATTAGCCCATTTGATTAGACAAACAACTTGCTCAGGTTAATGTGTCCTGAGTCTCAGGACTTGAGCCTATCTCCTCAAATAATAAATAATAGTCTATTTGATAAATAATTTAAATGAGTACAAGCGGAACTCTTGTTAGAATATGTACTAAGATATCTTAAGTACGCACCCTTAGCTTTACTCTGTGTAGACAGAGTTGAAATTTTAATATAATCACACTGGGATTTCGGCATAAAAGCGTCTGTTATTCTTGGTTAAATTGACTGAAAATGTACGTAGGTTTCAACTAAACTCAATTTCAATATATTAGTAAGATACAACGATAAATTGCGAATCTGTCGGTATCGATATTTGAGAAGATATCGACTTAATCTTATCTCGAATTCTATGAAAACCAGACAAGTATGAATGATTTCAATCTGATAACACTCCATTTAGTATTATGAAGAACTCTTGTATGTAGGTATAGATGATTCGATTTAAAACAGCCAATTTGTTATACCTGGCTCGATAAACATCAATAATATAATAGTTCACACTTTATTCACGTGAAAAAATAAAAATATATACTGTTATTTGTCCCAATGTCCATACCAAAAAAAAACAAAAACAATTTCCTTTTAGAGTTTCATTGATCCCCTTCAAATCCAGGATAATTAGAAAAAGCTTTACGTTAGTCGCGCAGTTGAGAGGCGTTGCACGCTTTAATAAGATTTATTCAGGCTCATCAAAATGTCACTTAAGGGCATGGAACTTGAAAGTCAAAGTAAAATAAAACAAGTAAAGTAACTTGCTAATATAATTAAATAAAATATCAAAGCTTCATAATTAATAATTAATATAATTTATTTTCAAGGCGACACTCGGCAGATCATAATTTCTTATTTTTCCTTAGCCTCTCGCCCTTTATCCTAAAGCGAGAACGTAATATAATAGAGTTAACAAGATTACTTAGCAACCATCCATCATAGTTCGTAAAAAAAATATTATTAATTCACATAAAGCTCTTGTTGTTATCCGCCATTATGTCCGCGCTGACGCCTAAATTGATGTCACAAATATTCCTTCGTCCCACACCTTCGACTTTTAGGAGTTAATGAAGAAAGCATTTTGAGTAGCCGGTAACCTTTTGCAGTCATCTTCGTAGAACAAGTCGCTTAGAAGTTTGCACTTGAAAACATCTTAGACGGGCATATACATATACTACCGAATTTATAATATATGTTTGAATGTAACGTTTTAGGTGATGATATAAAAAAAACTAGGATTTTTTTCTAAGATTTTTCAGTAAAAGATTAATGAGACGCTTCTGAAGTCGTTTAGTCTCTTTCGTGGAGTTCATACTTTCTCTAACTTCCGAGAAGTTTGTCTTAATGTTGTCTATGAGCATCATCACTTTGATTTTAAAAGTTCTAATTTGATCGTTTGTCATTGTCTCGAAGTCCGGTAACAGACTTAACAAAAAATATCGCATTGAACTATTATTTAGAAGCGATGAATCATTTGACTGGGCAGTGCTTGCATTCGCCGTGTGTTTTCTTTTAAATGCGACCCTCGTGTTCTCGTGATTCCTTGAAATAAATGGTCGTCTTCTTTTGCGATTTAATAGCTTGCTACGAGTGTTAGATGCGCTGGGAACCGTTGTAACTTTTTCGCTCGACATATCTGTTTCCGCCACCTCAATATCTACATTCTCGAATTGAGTCTGCCCTTCTAATAAATTTTGTTCCGATTTCACTAAACTGATCTTGATATCGGCATCATTGTCTTCGGACATTTGGAAGTCACCGCGCTGTTGTTCCTCTGTATACTCAGTTTGGCTGAGTTTCGTAAATGGAACCACAAATTGTAAGTAAGGACTCAGATAGTAAGGCTTTTTAATTTTTTCACTCTTTTTCATACTTCTCAGAAATGAACTCCTTATATTTCTCCATTTCTCTTTGCATTCGTTCACTGTAAATAAATTGATTAAAAAAATATTTAATAATACATAAAACATAAATTTTATTATTATTAGGATGGAGCAATTAGTAAAAGTAATTACTCATTTATAGTGAATTATTACGCTTCATTTGGTTTCATAATTTAGTCACATTCATTCAATAAACTTACTTGTTTCTAAAGCGCGACTTCAAATAATACAGTTCTCAACACCCTTAACAGCTAAACATACCAATATGACTCATATAAGAAACGCACAAGAGTCGATATCTGTCTAACGATGTTATCTATCAGATTTGCGTACCTGTCAAATTAGTGTTCTTTGCAACTTCGCCCCATGCGTGCTCAGATTGTTTACGGTTGTACTCCGGTATATTGAAGTTGTATAAACACTCCCGTTTCTCAATCTCCTGTACGAAATAAATTTCATTTGACATGTTGTGTATAAATTTATCGTTACGGGCGACGCGTATTAATGGCGCGCAAGGCGATGTTTCACTGCATGCCGCATCGCTGTCGCGCCGCGTCCTCCCCGCTCCTCGGTCGCGCTGTACCTCATCGAGGCCGGACGCTCAAGCCGCATCGGCACGAAGCACAAGATCGACATTTATTTTATAGCTAATCGCTACATCTACATGTATGTAAGTTATACGTAAACGCAAACACTATTCAAGGCTTAAAAGAAAATCCAGTTTTATTATACTTAAATATACTGACGGGAACCAATACTTATATATTACATTGCTGGGACAAAAAATGATCAGCACAGATAGCCGTAGCAAATTTTCGGAGGAAGCAACGAAAATATAATCAGTTACATTAATTTTAAGTTGAGCTATACTGCATAGTTAAGGTTTGTTATACCTATTTAAAAAGTAAATTTAAGTAAAACAAAACCTATTTAATAATGCATACATATATTAAAAACAATTACTTTAAGACTTTTTTTGTTTATAATAAACAATATTTATATTTTTTGTTGAACGTCTGCGGATAACCTCGCTAATAATACGCTCGCCGATTGTATCCCTCACGTGCCGCAGTGTAATGTTCGTGAATGTTCGGCAAACGTCGGTTGAGCTTGGCGCAGGGGCGACGCGGCGCGGTAAGAGTACAACGTCATCGTACATATATTGTACGAATAACACTATCACACCGCTTTCATATATTTACAATACTTCGCGCGTCTTGAAGCTGTTCCAAACGATATGTAAGTATAAAACAGGTATTTTTAGTGAAATAGTTTTACTATTATGTATCTAATTATTGGATATGGTCGTAACGTATCAAGAAGATTAAGTGACTGTGGCATTTGAATTGTGTTATGTTATTGAACTATGCTTGAATGAAGAGCTTGACAGAATGTTATAATTTTGCCAGCGCGCCCCTGAAATATTACCGTCCCGAAAAGAACAAACATTAATTGAACTGCTATATCGCTTAGTCATATGATGGAATGGCGAATCACTTTATGAATCAAATTCAATCTAACATGGTCACACTATCAAAGAACATTTTTGCATTATAATTGTGTGTTTAAAAAAAGCCCTCGCGTAAGCTTTGTAAGCATACTTCTGCGACTGACTAATAAGATTTATTAAAATGACACATCGAGAACTTGAAGCAAATAAATCTATCATATAAATACCAAATACAAAAAGAGATTTAATAATAACCGAAATTGTATATTCGTATCGATAGATTCACAAAATAAATTAACCTAAAGATTTAAAAAAGAAAAAGGCTCAAAAGATATAAAAAAAATGTCTGTAACCAGTTATTATTTAGGTTACTATTAAAATATTAAATTTGTTAATTATTGCTTAAATGACGTGATATGAAAAAAGAAAATTCTTGACTTTACTTCTAGAGCCAGTGAAACAAAGGGAAGTTTCAATTTCCAGGGACAAATGTGAACGGGAGAAACAGAGCTAATGGATGCAGAGGACTTGTCTCATAGGAAGTGGTAAGAAGTAAAAAAAATACAATAATAATATACAACAACAATACAGTAAAAAGTAAAAAATACAAGAATACAGAAAATACTTGAATAAATACATAACACCCTTCTATTTGTACATTAGGATTTTCTCTCTATCTCTCTCTTCAGCCAACGTTCGCCCACTGTTGGACATAGGCCTCTCCCAAGGTGCGCCACTGAGCCATTAGGATTTTAACAGCAGAAAATAGTGAACATTGCTAATCTCGTCCGCACATTAAGCGTAAATACTATACGTCTACAAATATATGTATGTCTGTGTAAACATGGATCGGCATCGTCACCCCTCATACTGAATGCAAATTCTTATGGGTGTTTCATGTAGGTGTAAACATAATGTAATATTACGTCAAATGTGCAATGGTAATTTAATTATCTACCACCTAGGACTACAGTCTGTGCTGGCGCCCACGGAAGTGTGCTGAAATATCGTCGTTCACCGTACTCTCTAAGACATGTTGACAATTCGTACATGAATCCTCTTTAGGGCATCTAAATCGATTAGAAAAGTCGCTCGCGTAAGCTGTATAAGCAGAAGTAACAGTACCGACTAATGAGAGTTTTTAATATTAATTAAAATGACAGACCGTGAACTCGAAGCAAATATATCTATTAAACACAAGTACAAATTGATATTATAAGTCCTACTACTTTAAGGCGATAGTATTTAGTAACTTTTAATAATAATTAGTAAAGTACATGATAATTTCTATATAGGTAATGATAATTTCTATATAGTACACACAAATCAGATTCTAAAATTTTGCATTTAAATCTCTGAACGACCACAAATAAACCCTTACCACCGCTGACCGACTTGAGGGTTACTTAACTAATTTATAAGTTAGGATCACTTGAAATTGGTTTGGTATTACTTTGGGTGACCTTCACATTTACAAACAAATATTATGTTACCGAGCTCATAACCCATTTAATAATAAACGTAATAAAGTTTTACTGTTTCAATTAATACAATACAGAGAAACAGCAATTCCATAAATTATTAATGATAAATTTAATGATAAATTTGTATTGGTAGCTATTGAGTTGGCCAAGGCGTCAGATGATCTTTGTTTGCTATACCTAGTACGGTACGCAAATAAGACAGAATAGAAAATAAAAACTTGCAAGAACAAAAACAGAAATGACGCCTATAACCAGCACGACAGACAAGTTGAAAAGCTAAATTATACCGTATCTTGTATAGAAACGGTTTCTTTTTAGACGAAGCGAATATAGACCTGTTGACGGCACATTTCGCGATACTTTCTCGAGGGCCTGTAATTGCTAATTCTTCAGATTTTAATGCAGATATCAAAATTTGCACTTTATGCCGTGTACACTCGGTTTAAAATTCAATGAATGTATTGCAATCCGGGTCAATAATACTTCGCGCTTTCAAGCCGTTTCGCAGAATGTAGAGCCCAGATAATGACGGCCATATTAATTAGAAGTGACATACAAATAAATATACTTAAGCTCAGGAAATCTATCCATTGTAAAAACTTTTGCAGCAAAAATATTAGCAACTAGCGGTATTTATGAATTCTTGTTACACTATGTGGATAGATGCTTTGAGCAATATTTAACTAATTTAATATTTTACCAGTAACTTAAACAATAACTTATTACAGATGTGAAGAGGCCGTAGATGTGCGAGCTAAAAATATTTAACAAATATATTTCAAGTTTTACATACTAAATAAAATAAATAAATAGCCGTCACGCCAGGTCCCTAGCGGGGTAGGCAGAGAGATTCCCTTCCTCATTTTTACACCGATGCTCTCTTTTACACTGAGCTTCTTTCTTA
>DWQQ01000828.1:0-10292 GCA_018244775.1 Oxynetra roscius flavomaculata | reverse complement strand
TGATTATTTATTAAAATCATGACATCGTGCCTTAATTGTAGCGAACCGTTCAAGAACTATTGAAAATAGAACATTCTCGTACATATGTATATACGAGTAGATTCGATTGATTTAAAATATGATGTACTAATAATATTATGTATTATGGAAAAAAAGAACACAATACGTAAAAAATACTTTTCGTACCACTACACGTATTTACGCCTAATGAAACAGTGAATAAAATGTCATTGAATCAAAATACCAGCATATGTTAAGGCATAAACAGTTCAAAAAACAACCATTGTTTTATTCGATTGATACATTTTTTTTTGTATTCGTACCCCCTACCCCATATTTAATTACTCCTACCCCTTACTACTATCCAAAGGCTGACTGGAATAAATCGCTCGTAAGCGATAAGATCGCCTTTTGTATGCTCTTGTCCGTCTTATATAATATTTATTGATCCTTTACTTTTATGGTGTACAATAAAGAATTAGGAATTATGAATTACAATACACATTGGATTAAACAGAATAAATTATTTCTAATTCTAGGAATAATATTTGTATTTGCATTTTACGCGTATGTGTTTTCGATACAATATATTATTGACTTTGAACTATTTACATTTACACGAGCTATTTAATAATTTGTAGCATGCTCATATATGTACCTATGTACATATATATAAAGCAAAAAAAACTGTATGTTATCAATAGAGCTCAACCATTGTCAAACATTTTTTTATATTTTCAGATCACCATAAATATAAATGGCCCAATCAAGAGAATCATTGGCTGATAAGATAATTATTTCATTAAACCACCTTTGTGTTATACATACGAATACATCTAACGTTCATTCATAGCGCTACGGAGGACTTTATACCCATGATCAAGAGAAAAACGAACGATATGCTGCAGAATACGGACAGTATACTGTAGCAACTCTCCTGACTCCCGGAGTCGAGATGTAACGACGATATATGAACCGATTATCCTACCCTCATTAATACATTTGGCCGAAGAAGAATGAAACTACCACTAAAGGCCAGAAATGTTATTATTACTTGTTTCTACTAGTGTTGGATATAGAGGTCGTTAAACTTAACTTCTTAGCCAAACAAAGATGCTGATAACAGAAGAATTTTCTAGATCGACGAATAATGTTTGAATTGGATAGAGGTTTGTAAGTTCATCGATGCGTTAATGCCTGAGGGCATGTTGTACTTGTCTGTCATCCTCCCGTACCTTCAGTTAGAGAAACAATAATATCTAAGATGACCTACTTTCTCTTGAAAGCTTTGTCAATAGAAGCGATAGATACTAAATATTTAAAAAATACATATATTGCATGTCGACATCGAGGCAATTGCAAAAAATTATTTATCAGAATTAACACTTTATTGTCTCAGTTATTATTAACATACATTACAAATTTTATCAATTATCATAAAATGTAACAGATGCATGTATATGTTTTCAGTAGTCATACCTAGGACTTCAGTATTTAGCGTCCCCGTCCGTTTCTCACAGGCTTAATTCAAAGCACGCACGTTTGAGATTACAAAGTTATATATGGTTTTATATAAAATCAGTGACAGTAACGGCGAAGGAGAACATCGTAAGGAAACCTACGTATCCTACTGCTCACCATAATGTTCCAGAAGCGTGCCAATACTTAGAATCTACACCTGATCATTGCTGCTTTAGCCCTGCTTAATTTTTCGATTAAACTCGAATTCATCCATATTAATATACGAATTCGAGTCATGGTCTTTAAGAATTACAATAAATATGTATAAATTCTCAAAAACAAATCATGAAAATATCTAAGAATATCTTTTCAGCTTCGGGAATTAAGTTTATGTTCTTTATTAATGAGTAACATGCGTGAAGATTCCTTTGTCCTATTTTAAAATAGAGGCCTACAAATTTTTTTGTTTCATCGTTCAAGAACCTTTATTATATGTTCCAATTTAATGCGTGGATCAATGAAGGATTAATTTGATACCTATTTATGTAGTTCAAACAAAAGTCATGCGTGCAAAGCCATAGTTAACAGATATTGCCGGTACCAAATAAATAGAGAATTCCCTGTGCATTATAGACAATGTACCTATAAATTTATTTGCAGACCTAATGCTTGTTTATTCCAATCAAGCTGACATCAGTTAATTAGTAGTGCGTATCGAATTGCACATGTATATATATGTACACGTTTACATACTTACATATATATGTGTATATTTCTAACGGTATATCTCTGGTAACAACATAATTAACAGTTGAATTAATGAGTCAACTTGTGTATAATTATTGGATTAAATTATTTGGAGGGTCGTTCCCATGGAAAGAATTAGAACGTTTCTATTTTTGATTGTGCTATGCTTTAAGTTTTATATTTGGCTCACCGTCTCGCCACAAGAACTCGGCAACTTTATCAGTTACATAGTTGCTATACGTCATTTTGTATTAAAAGGCATATACATATTATGGTGTGTGCTTTCTTAGAAAATAATCAATATTTTTTCGTCTGTCTTCTTGTCATATGTCTTGCGTAAAATACCAATTCTAAGTGTAACGTATATCTTATCACAACAATATCTGTTGTTAGTGAAGTCCGAACACCTGCTGCTTACCTTACCTACCTACCTCTTCAGCTAGCTTAGTTAAGGATAAAAAACATTCTATTCAGCTTATTATTTTGATAATAATATCATCGTTATATATTCATTAGAAGCGTCCTAAGCGATGTTTTTACTATACGATATTTATTCTAACGTATTGTAACGTTTTACTTCCAAACAAAATAGAATCATTTTCAAAATATACCCTTTATTCTGTCGAAGCGTGCGAAGGTATTTTAGCCCGAAGTATTGTACAAAGAACAATTTAAAAAACTCTATTGCAAATGACAGAAATATCCATGAATCGAAATACGGTATAAAGCAACGGTTAGGTAGGTAGGACCCGTAAATTATTGGAAGGCTAATCATACTTGACATTTTTCAGTGACCACAAGTGACGTTGACATTTTGAGATATTAAGCAGACAGTTTGAATATGAAGCCCGCTGGGTATATATAATATAACCTATATTACTGGCTATTCACCAGTCGAGTACGCCACTAAATTACTCCTGCACTGGAACGTGTTCATATATCCTTCGACCCAACACACCTTGTTGACAGATAAACATATCCTGCATCAAACATTAGCATTGGACACAAGCGACATTTATTCGTTCCGTTTATCTCGTTGCGTTAATTCTGGATTCAGTTCACTTATAATACAAGATTCCAAGAAACATTTATACAAGAAGCATTCAAACTTTAGCATTTTAAATAGATTTTAACAGTTTAAATAAACTTATGTAAAGCTTTCTACTAATTCATCATTTTAAGAGAAAAATAAACTGTTCTCTAAGTTGAGACGAATTGTTTCATTCTGTTGAGAGAAAATTCAAATTTGAATCATTGAAATTCAATTTCGGGTGTTTTTGTTAATTTTTTTTAATTTATGTAATTATTATTATGATATGTCATTTATAAATAAAAGAATAGTATAAAGGAATTATTGCACTAAAGAAGATAAGAAAGCGTCGACATAGTTTTCTTCCTGATGCCAGCAACTCACTATGGTACTAGCGCAGCCTGTGTAACTATGGGATGACCGAAATGTTTTTCACCGTTCAAGGTGCTTCAATGTAATTATGTGAACATGTGGATTAGTGGCAGACTTATAATTGGCAATTGAATAACCTGGACTTACCGTTTTCTCCGAAACAGAAATATTCTAGAACGATAGCGGCTGGGGTCTATTTTATATTGAATAGTGGATTATTTTTTGTGTGAATTTTCTAAAATTACAAATAGACTACTCCGACTATTATGCCCTGTTTTTGATATTATTATGCACGTTTAAAACAGCTCTAACCCTAGGAATTTTACACTCTTGAAATGACATTTTATATTTTCATCAGCGTACATAAAGCCTCCCCTTGTAAGGGTCGCAGTTTCGTTTCTCGACGGCAAAACTCAGATACGTCTCTCGAGTGAATTCAGAAAAACATTCAAATTAAATAAAAAAATAAAAAATTCAATACTATTAAAACTTGTTTTTTTCTTGTATTAACGAATTAAATAAGCATATGGAAACTAATATGTATTAGGATCAAATTTAAAACTATGACAATGTAATCCAATAATAAATCATGTTAAGTACAACTAAAATCTTTTATTCTAAATTTTAGCAAAAACTTATAAAAATATTACATATTTTTTACTTTAACTCTTACTATATAAAATATTACATTTTGCCTCCTTTTTTTAATAAAATCTCAACGAGCTTCATTTTATCACAATGGAGTAGGTACATAAAATTCTAACAAAACTCATGAAACCAGTTTTACCAAAGCTTATTTGGCCAAGGTAAATCTAATTAAAAATGTACCCCGTTCCATCTCAGAGAAGCAAGACTGCAAACAAAAATTTACCAACTTGGATACTCAAAATAAATCTGACTTAATCCTGGGCACGGTCATTAGTATTACGTTCTTAATGCCTTTGTGTAGAACGCTGGTAATAAAAAAAGGTTGATCATAGCAAACAATTATTATCAACTTAGTAAATTGAATTAGGTATAATGTAATAATGAATATGAAATTTATTATCATATAATTAATTAAATTGTCGTAAAAGTTTATGAATATTAATTTGAATATTTTAATTGTGCGTTAATATTGTGGAGTTGAAATTTGCAAATTGCTTCAAATCAAATATTAAATTTATTTGCCAAATAATTGACATTTGACAGGGGATCAAACAGTTATTTACTGTCCAAACACAAGTTATCAAAACGAATAGCTGAAATGCCCATTTTAATTGATACGAAAAGTGGTACTGTCCACAACGCTCTTCAAGAACTACGACATCTAGATCACTTTGTTTCTAGATCACATGTTCAAAGTTCCAACCAAAGCTAACTCGAAAATGTATGTCTTTGAAATCCGTTAAAATTTTGGATGGTAAAAAGCATATATCACTAAATAAACACAGTCAGTATTCATAATCGCATCGTTTTAAATCACTCTTAGAACTCTTCAAGGGTATTTTACTGTAAGCTGCGAGTCTGAGCCTTTACGTACACTTATCCCAAATTGGTAGAGGCTCTATGGATTCTCCTTAAGCGGGGCGCATTGAACTGTGTGCTCCCACCATTTAAGTAAATAAAAACATACATTCACCGTAAATCGCTAGATTTTTCGCTTTGTGTAATACTTCTTGCTTTGGCTAATTAGCGAAAAAACACCCCATTACATTTTATATGGGCCCATATTAAATAACTTTATTTATAAAGTTATTGTTTAGGTTCACACGAAAATAGCACTGTTATTAGTAGGCTCTTTTTTGAAACAATCATCACATTTGCTACGTCATGTATTTCTAATTGACAGCGATTATTGCGGTTATTCATTAAGGATTATCAGAATACTCTAAATAATTAAGTTTAATAAGTCCTTAAGAAATAAAAGCCGATGTGCATTATTCGATGATCTCTCCTGGCATTTTTTCCACCCGCTAATAATTTAAAACATAACAGTGATAGCCACACAGCTTCTCATACGTTTCGGAAATTTACAAAAATTGATTTGAACTGTCTAAAATATTTTAAAATAAGTATTATTGTAACACATTATACCATAAACACTATGCTGCCTATAATATCGCGATTAAATAATGATCGTCGACACTAATTCATATGCATCAAAACTGCTACAGTCAGGAGCACTAACAACGGCATTTGTGAAATAACTGTTGTCTTAGTGAAAGGTCTTTAATTTGCGGAGTCTAAAACTAGCCATTGTGCTTCCTCGCAGCGCTTAAAATAAAACAGATCCGGCCAGCGCAGCTGTACAATAGCTCATTCCGCTTCTAATGTTGCAATTAGAACGAGAAATACCAGTGAAAGGATTTGTCTCGCGCTAATGAAGGCTACTGCTGAATTGTACTCGAGAACCTTTCTTTATACTGAAATAAAATTCGAATTATTTGCCCCGTTTCCGCTAAATTTGTTAGCATTTCTTTTCTTGTTGCGCTAAGAATTGTATTAAACGTTTTTAATGGCTCAACGTAGCTACAGGATTGTAATTAAAACCAACATTTTTGGAATGCATCTTATGTTCAGGTGATGAAATAATTAAATCCAATTTAATTTGACTACTTGCTCAGCAAATAAAACACAAAGTTGATTTAAAGGTTTTTATTTATGATTGCAAAGTTCAGGTACGAATTTAAATAGTAATTCCAAGTATAAGTATGATTCCTTTCAGAAGCTTGATCCTCGTTGTCCAAGATCCCAGGGTCTCCGTTTCACAATAGCGAATGATCAGAGAAACATTTAGAATGTTACTCTTTTTCCAACCCGCCACTCTTAACGTATTCACATCAACTGAACTCTTGGGAGTGTTCCACAGTTGCATTCGCGTGCTCATTCTTACCACAAACGAAGTTACATAGTTGTAGCTGGAAAAATAAGAATAGCACGTAGTTTATTTACATTCAAAGGAAATCGATCATTGGTTTTATAATGGAAAGGTGGAAGGGACAATGCATGGTAACGATATTCCAGATTTTAAAAAGAAAAAGGGCTTGGATATTTAATTAAAAGGGAGTTGTGCGAAATTGTAAATCTTATGCGCATGAAATTAATTACTTTTCTCTGTCGGGTGGAATCATAAAGCTGAACAATCCTTGCTCTAGCCGTAGGCTTTATATTCGAGGTGAGACATAGAATGCGCATCGCAATATGTAACTCAAATTAAAATGTTCCTTCCGAAGACCAAAGTAAGGCGTTATGTTAACATATGCATAAGTAAAACTAATATGAAAACTCATTAGCAATATAATTATAAAATGATTACAGATGAAATGCGTAAAACATCTGTTTAGTTAATCAATAAATTTAACTTCTGAGAAAACTTAAAGAAGACTAGACTAGGCAGTTAACGTTCGCTGTCCCCCGGGACTGCGGGGACACGTTTCTTTCTCAGTGCTGATTCATAGATTTTCACTGTTCTTTACCCGGCTGTAAAGCTTCCACATTGCTGACATAGAAAGCTTTCCTTCTATTTTATTTTCATGTTAGTTATATGATGTGTGTATTAGTATATCTTAGTCATTCAACATTACAAACTTACTTCCAGCTACAATTTAAGTGTAATTATGTTTTTTGATTAATAGTGTAATTTATACAAATAATAATTACAATGAATAATATCCATGACCGCGTGTTCAACAAGAAAAGGACAAAAGTGTCGATGAAGACCCATGATGATAGAAGAGCAGCCTTCCTCTGAATATATAAGGTTTTAATAATAACATTTACTAATTATAAACGAATTTATTAAGAGTTAACATATGTATTCATTAAATACATATTTAATTCTCACATGTCATACACAAAAATGTATTGTAAGACAATTAACAATCTAATAATAAAGTATAGTATTTTGCCAAATTGTTTTGGTTAAATTTGTCCTTCATTATACCATTACTTAATAAAATGAAATATTTATCGTATACTTGCGTCTCTCTTACGCTGGTATAGTTGTAACTTCCCTTTTATTTTATTGTTATGTATCTCTTATATATAAACTCTTTGGAGATTCCAAAGTTAGGCTCTCGCCTTTTTACAGGGAAAGTGGATTAAGATTTCCTTCGTGTACCTAATATTTCACATTATGGTAGATCCGCATGATTTATAGGCCAACTTCGGAAACTTTCGCATGTCATCCGTGGGTTCTGAGCAAAATTTTCTGAAGAAGGTTTAAACTTTTTTACATTAGACGGATGATAGCGGCTAACCTCGTTATATTTTATGTTACTTCAAAAGTGCTTTCAAAACATAATTATAGCTTTTTATATGTAAATTTACTTAAACTTAAATATTAATATAATGAACAGTTTATTTTATTGCGGTGAAATTAATGTAAATCAGAGGACCGTGATTAATAGCTACAGAATTCATCTATTTTTCGCAAACACCTATAATCAGGGTGTTATTTGATGGCAATAATTTATTATAGAAAGATAGCAGCAGGTGGAAATAAAATACTCTTTAGAATGCTAATATTATGCATAATGCACTCTCCTGGTTTCAATACATATCCCAGAAGACATTACTTAAAGAATTTTTCAATCTCATGATATAGTAGGCGTATCCATGTTCGTATATAAACTGAATCTGTAAATAAATTAAATAAAAACAAACAATGGCCATCTTCTTTCTTTTATTTGTTCTTAATCATACTAGAGTATACAGCTTTTAATACTTAGCATAATATTTGTCTGATACATGGTTAATAGAGCAGTTTTTGATGAAAACCGAAACTAAAGTGAAGCGAGGTAAGTCCAAGCCTAAGTTATCAAACAGGCAAACAAATTTAAGCAACTCATAAAACTAACTTTCTCTCTATCCACGCTCGATAAATTTATTTGCGTTAGCAAATTTTGTAACACTGATATTTTGTTTTGTTATATCACAAGCATTTATTATTTTACGATCAAGCTGTAAAACAAGAAAGTTAATATGATTATGTAGTTTTTCCACAATTTACTTTGTGGCAACACTAGTTTGTGTGCTCGGCAATGAAATATATAACGTACAGGGGCTTCTTAACTTTTTAAATACCAATTATTTTGAATATTCCATCAAATATAAATAGATTAAAATTAAGCCAATAGTAGTATCATTCAACAATTGAAAAAAAAAGGTTCTCAGTGGTTTTATATGCAGTGTTTATTTTATTGATTACCGAATGTCGAAATTTCGCGTAGCAGTGGTTATTCGTTTCGAATGAAATTGAATATATGTTCGATTTCAGTGAAATAACAGGAATTGAATTAACAATTAGGTCGTCAATCTGTTCGCGACATTTTTATAATTATGTTCCATTAAAGTTTTTTCTGTTGCTTTTACTCTTAAAAATTTCAAAAATTGATTGCAAATAACTACGAGTTATTAAAGTTACATAGCGATATTACATATTTTTGTTATCTAATATTTTAATTGTACACGTTGCTTTTAAATCATCAAAGTTCACCAATGCATTTTATATTATCGAATTCGATGCAGGCTAGTTATGCCGTATTGTTATGCCAGAGATAATTCAAAATGTAATCAAAATAAAAAAATACAAATAAAAATGCCGTGAATACAACATTTACCGAAACACTAAGTGCTGAGTATGTTGATTCCATGATCAATAATATTAGTGCATCCCACTGCTTCGCTGAGTGCGCACGGAGACGTGAGTGCATTTTGTCGTCGGCGAACCGGCCAGCCGTACTGCCGTATCAACACTGCATTGTCAGGCGATCGCACACGTTCAACTAATCCATCTCTGAATTGAGTGTCTATAAGGGAATGACAACGGTGTAGAAGTGTCGCCGTCGGTTACACTCATTGATTTTATATGAAACTGAATTGGGCATTCATAGTTTCCACCAAAACCTCCAAGACCTGTTTTACATGAAATATACACAATAGTGAGTCTACTGACGACTGGTCAGCGGTAGTGTTTTGTCTACTTATATTAATTTCCTATGACAAAATATTAAAATGATACAATAACAACAACGAACAATGATTTGCTTGGACTATTGGAAGAACTGATTTTTTTTTTTGTTTTAACCAACACAATTTTACCTAATTACAAGCCAATAAGCGTTGCTAAGGAAATAAAAAGTTAATTATTATAGTGGCTCAGTATTTATATCATACCTTTGCTTTATTATCATCGCATTTGAGAGAGTCGCGGAGTAACAGATGCAGTCGTGGAATGTAGTCATGGAAATGAAATAACTCACCAGGATAAAAAAGTATTTTCTTTTTTTAAATTCCCGTCTCTTTTAAGCGTAGTGTGTGCCATTGCACTAATGCACAACCCACCTGAAACTGAACAGCTAAGCTCCTTCCTGCCAAAGATTTTTCCACCGGCTTTGAATATTGATGTTGAGTAAACAAGGAACCGCGAAAACCACAATTAATGTTTGAGTTCGACGCCGAGAAGCTCATTACGAAAATGTACGACGCAATCAATGTTGTGTTGTGTATCTGATTACGTAATTTTATGAATTTTCTCAATTTAATGAAGGCATTTTTTATACTTGCTTATTAATAGCATATTAATTCACAGCGAAATATTAAATGTCATTTGTATTACAAAATCTGTTATAATATAAGAATAATAATACATTGTGGATACGAGAACATAATTGAAATAATTTTTCTGAGTGGTATTTCA
>DWQQ01000827.1:0-10292 GCA_018244775.1 Oxynetra roscius flavomaculata | reverse complement strand
ATATATATAGTATACGAATATTTGTTATATTCAATACGAAATACAAATCTGATGAACTTCTCGAAAATAAGACTGTTTTAAATAAATATTTTCAGTTCGTATTACAAATAAACATAAAATGATGGTAGGGAAATTTTATATCAAGTAGATATAAAATTTTCGTAACCTCGATTGGTTATTTCACCTGAATATATAAAACTTTTTCAAAATAGATAGCTACGTAAACTTTCTATAAACGTAATTTACAAATTATCATCGTGTCAGTTTTCTCCACATGTTATGTCCACTAAAATATTGACATAACACTTACAAACCTCTGTCTCTACGTAACGTATGTACGAGTATGTGTTATGTATATTGACACAGCCACAAAGGAAAACGCCGGTCGGTGACTTATTTGATGACAATATGTCCACGCAGGTATCGGATATACGGAACTCTCACGTAAGAGAAAGCTGGATTTAGCTTCTTGTATCAAAAGAAGTTTACTAAATCTTCATGTGAGAAATTAATGTTTTTTGTTATTAACAGTAAAACTGGATTGTATGAAACAGGCCACAGGGCTTTGTATGAAAACACTAATTTATATAAAAAATAATTAATTATGTTTCTATTCACGAATGATGGGCAAAATGATACAATACATTTCATAAAATCCCTTATATTTACCGAAGCTAACTCAGGTTAGGTATAGTATGGCTAATCTCGGTGTATATATCCGCCCTTCTCCCCACTAGGCATCTTGAGAGTCGCTGTTATATAAATCAATCGAAACAAAAGACTATCCATGACCTACAAGATCTCATATTAACTAGGAGTAATTTTACGTAACACTTGTTAATTCGGGGCGGCCCGTGACGTCCGACGTGTTTCGTAAGTTTCTGCACCCGACTTTATTTCGGCCATATCTTGCGCAAGACAGGTGCTCGAACATAGCACAGTAGGTATGATATAGGATAAAGTATTAAACCAGTCATCGACTGAAACGTGTAGGTGTATGTAGATTAATGTTGGATAGAAAAAAGATCTACTCTGATATATTTTAATATTACATCCGATGAACATAACTAAAGTTTTTAGTTTTTTGTAAAGTTCCGTTAGTTTATGAGTTAACATACGAATAACTCGAATAATAGACATAAGCAGCCCGATAAAGCTTTGGAAAGAGTTATATCAATCTTATTATTAAGAATATGTACATATGTACTAATTTTCTCGACTGTGGGTATCGCAATATATGTAAAAGAATTAACAAAATTCACTCGTTTGAAAACATTTCATTTTGCTGCAAAATGTTTTTATCTAAAGCATTACTTTTACTCTCGATTCCTTAAGTATGTATGTAATGACTATAATAATAACTAATTTATGTAATAACTTTTTCTTGCTTTAAGCCTTCAACAATATGTAATACATATGTAGGTTATTTTTTACAGTCTGAGATAACAGGCCGCTTATAATTTACATAACACGCGTGAATACCCTTAAGCTGATCTGTAAGTGACTGACTACAAACAAACGTTACATAACAGCCGACACAAGATTTCATGTGATCGCTCATTGCAAGTTTAGTGAACGGCCGATGAAGATAGGCTAGTACTATTACGTGTAACGACCGTAACCTCTCTGTCCGATCGTATGGCGAAAAACAAAGACGACATCAGTAACTAATAGCAACTATTCTCACAAAGTGGATATAGCCGACGACCAGTCCGACTACTTTCACTGGTGCGCATAACGCACCCGACGGGTTCTCAGTTTTACGTCACGACAACGCCGGCTCGGACGATCGATGGTGTCAGATGCACTTAGATTACGTGCACAATATTCGTCTTAACTTTTTCTTTCTATCTACAAATTCTATATAAAAAATCGTTGAAACACCAAGCTGTTGAGTATGCCGGCAGGAGATCGAGCGTTTAAAATAATATCACATAAAAAGCTCCTCGGCCTCGCTCCGGCGCGGCCGCACGGCACGATAACCTCATCCTCTCAATATCGCGCTCGAATTATCTCGTCGAATTATCTATTGACATTGAAAATCGGTATAACAGAATTCTTACAATTATGTCACGTCTAAATCCTCAAAAAAATTTATCGTAAGCCGTGTCCCGATTGAAACAAATTGTGTTCTATTTTTGGGGTCGTGACAGTGAAATTGTGGTGGAGCAGTCAAATCAAGAAATTCAAATTCACTTTACTCTTGGCTTCTACGTGATCTATCGTATTCGTGGCATAATTTAAACCGTTTTAGTGAACTTTTTATATAACACCGGTATCTAGAATGTGGTTACAACCCATTTATATCTACCGCTGGCCTTGGGTCAGTCCCTGTAATGAAACAGAGACACAATGGTGAACGGCCCAGTGTTAGTAAACGAAGGCAGATTCAGATATTCTGTGTAATAAGGAATACTAAGTAGACGGCTCTCTAGATGACAGAATGAATAATACAAACTAAATGAGCGTGTAGAGACGACTTGAATACGAAAGAAGCGAAAGCTATCTTGGATCAAAAATTGATGATTGTGTGTTCAGTATGAAACGTCCACATTTATTAGAGACTCCGTGTAAAAAATGTTATTTCTTTCATATTTATGGACAACTATAACTTTAACTGTATAGAATAACTTGTGTAACTTCAAACGAGTAAACTCCTATAAACATGTCTCGATTGCTTTTCATCTGCCGTCCCTTTGTGTATTATTTAATGATCAACAATTAAATATGATATAATTTTGGCACATACATTTATATAGTCAGTGTTAGAAACTAGAATTATAATCGAAATAAAGATTTTTCAATTCAATTCAAAGAACTTCAAACCTTAAACACACATAATACGTACTAAAACATCAAAACCTAACAATCATTTGCAAATAGACAAATGTTATTAAATGTTTGAAATACACAATTAAAATCGATAAGCACGCAAGTAGATATTTTATGGGAGACATAAACCCGAATATTAAACGTTAGAATCGCTTGCTGACGAGTGACGAGATGTATTTTAGTATGTTTTAGTTTCAGCTAAAGAGTGTTTCGAGACGAACCTTGCTCTATTTTAAATATTTACTTATATCTATAAAAACCCTGGAATAATGCTCAATCTGATCCCATTATATAGATATATTTATACATCTACCACTGTTAATTATAATTATCTGTGATAGCAAATAGGTATCCTTATATAAGTATGTCGTAAAAACGATGTGATAAGAGTTATTTTTGTTTGTAATCTCTACGGCCTCCTTATTTATTATTAAACGGTAACAACACGACCATGACGCCGTTTTTTATGATAGTGACAGTAATTGGTCTAGATAATTATTGTTATAAGGAAAACCGGGACATCGCGATTAATCTACTAAGGCCGAAAACAAAAAGATAAACTGAGACATCAACAGAATCATAAAAACACGTCAATAGTCACACTTGGCAACAATCGCCGCACAGTTACCGGAGATCGGAACCGATAAACCGGTCACAATAAAACGGTCAATAAAATATCCGAACAACTTGAGAGTAATAAGGAAACCGGAACAACTATGTGACGCTTCAATAAAGATCTCTATTCTAATCAGATTGCTATCCAAAACTCTTATACTACGAAAATCCACTAAATATGTAACGAAATATGTCATAAACACACATTTCGCGAAATTTTCTGTATTATCGTAAGTTTATTGATGTTTTATATGACATGCCACTATTTATTTGCATGTGATTTTTTCATTCGCGTCGTAAATAAATGCATATTTAATAGCTTTGAGATATTAAACGTCTGATAGTAATAAATACGGTGTCACCTAAACATTCAATGTAGCAGAAGCAATTTGTTTTATTAGCATATTATAATTATTCAAAACACTGCTTAGAATGTCTTTGCGACGAATAGTCAATATGAAAGTATACTTTCTTTTCAATATCAATTATTCACTTGACTTTGATGTTGTAGTGTAGAACGAGTTATATTAAACGATGTTTTTATAACACGACCTGAAGATTTCGAACGTTCATTTTACAATATGTTATACGTATTTATTTGATTAAGATCTAGTAATAAGATTTGTGAAAGAATTTAAAAAAATATATACAATAGTTATAAATGAGCTGCTAGCTCCCCGTGAAGGTTATGTTAAAAATATGAATACAGTAAGCACAATTCTTCTTTCATTGTACACAACATAAGTAATTGTGTCAAAAATGGGTGCGAATGTGTGTTTATGATCAGCTTACTTTTCCTATTTGACAAATGTCGTTGGCTCTGCAGAATTTATGGGTTAGGAGGTTGACGTACTTTTAACGGCTCTAATTCGCCAGTTCTTTCAGTGGGAAAGTTAGGAAGTCCGCCCGCGCCAACAATTATATTATAACAGTACTGTATTGGGACTGTGTCATCATTCATCATATTAAGTCATTTCTGTAAGATTTGAACCTCGGCTGAGATTATCGAAGCAACCCACACAATAACGCTTGGTGACAATTGGATAATCGGTATTTCCCGCCTTTTCCCGCGGCCACGGTGTCAGTGTATAGTTATTGTACAGTGTCTGAGACGTTTCTTTCTCTGTACATTGAATACTTACGCTGCACTTCCTGTACGAAATGAATCAAACGTATGAAACGTAGTGAAATTATGTATTATCCAGCTGACCCATCCAAATGGTCGTTGTATATTTTTCATGCGAATATTTTAGATCGTGTTTCAAATGGATGAGTTCACTCGCTACAATTATACGTATGAATAGATATACATGCTGCCCCAGCATGACGTAAATGCCTCTCGGTACTCAACATTCCTGGTGCCGAAGCGAGCTCAACAAATCCAATTTATACCAGTTATTAATTCCATCCGCTATGTATTTCTATTGCATTTTAAGCAAACCAGACAGATACTTGCATGTAACATTATGTAACAGGACTTATTTTTGAAGATTAAATATTATAAATACAAAATCAGTAATGAAATTATTTTGTTTTAAAAATTTTAAGTGATTATTATCGTAAAATGAAAGCGATTCACCAAACAAAAGTGGCTCAAATGCCCTATATTTAGCAGATTATACATTTAAATCAATGACAATGTCACCGCTGTTCAAGATTTGTTCGAAAAACAACTATGTATCGTTTCTTTTAAACTAAATATTAACAATTCTAGATTATTAATAATTCAAATTAAATCAGGTATGTTATAACACATGTAAAAAGTAGACTCGATTTGCACTACACGGGAAAAGGCTCTGTTAAACAGACATACGTAACGCTAATTCCAATTAAAGGCCAGCAATATGTATGGCTGCCTATAACGGACCCAAGACAAACGTGGATTGTTTGCATTCATTATTACATAACTGTGTTGAACTTGACACAGTTGAATGTAGAGCTTATTACATCAACCGTTGATATTACATGTGCAGATTATGTATAGGTATATATTTTCACAGGCTTAACTGACAATAACACAGGTACTCTTGAAACATTGTAATGTTAAGCAGAATGTAATGATCTTAACATGAAATATATGTATCAGCTATTTCCTATCGAATCTTATAGTCTCAAACGACAAAATGATAATACTATCAAGAAAAGTTTTGAAGTGCACTTTGAAGATGCAACAACGTTATGTTAAACAAGTTCTTTGTAGCTAGTGTGGTATTTGTCAAAATCATTTTGACATTGTCCATTCAATTACAATACTTTTCCCAAAAAAACAAACGAACATTTAATAAATTCTCTTATTTAAAAATTTCTTCGATCAAAAACAAATTTAAAAATTTGGACTTTAGTTTTTACTGAAATAACATTTGCTACATGTTGCAGACAGCCACAAACAAGATCGTGATTTTTTTTGTGAAAGTCACGGCCAAACCGCCTACCTATTCTTACCGATAAAAAAAATTACAATAAAAAAACAAAGTATCGTTTTTTTCCAGACAGTGACATCCTCGCGCAGCTGTCTTCGCGTCTACACAGAGTGTATATTTTCAAACATTAATCTTCATACGATTAAAATAGATTTCAACGACATATTCATAACCTTCATAAGAAGGTAAATTTATACGTCACGATCAAAACCGTATGGACTTGATCTACGTGAAAAGGTAGCTACTACAGCCCTAAGTTTCTATTTCATGGCTTACTTACGTAAGCTTATCGGACCTTAGTGGGTATAAACTATCTGGATTCATATCGAAAGTTAAAAACGAAGTAGTGGCCTGTGCGTACAATGACCTTATACCTTGTAAGGCTTAAAGGTTAATATTGAAGGAACTTAATTACTTAATATTTGAAAACTTCAAGTCAACATGTACATATAGAAAAATATTTATACGCTATCGACTGCATAGTATCAATAAGTATAAATAAATAAAAGCAAAAATATAGAATTAGGTAACATTTATGCAAAAGTGATAAATGAATTATTTACTGAAATGTGAAAATACTGCTTACAATCTCAATGTTTATGCCGCTGCAGGTGAAAACCACAACGAAACAGTCATAGCGGGAAACTTGTTTGTTTGAACTTGTTAATTGCCCTAATAGGAAATGTTAATAATTCTTGCAAATGCTGTAGTTATCAGTAATTGTGATATTAACGTAGGTATCATAAAATAGGAATCTCGGTAAAAACCCGTTCAAAAGTATCCTACTGACAACAAGAAACTACCAATATGTTATATTTATTATCCACATGATTTTATATAACGTCATATTGAAAAGACGTGATAATAGAAGCGTCCAGACATTGTTAGTATTTATAACCACTTTCATGATATTTATAGCGACGGCTACCTTGGATGTTTAAGTACGTAGACGAGGGAGGGAAAGTTAATCAATCAAGTATTACAGAAAATATTCTGACTCTTTATAATTACAAAACTCATCGCTCATTGATTGAGTGGCTATCTTACGTTTTATCAGTTTTTTACAGAAACCAACGAAGATCGCTCAGTGTAAGGTGATCAATAACGGATTCCTATAAATATTCAGTTGCAGATCATTGCTATAAATATTCATTAAATATACTTACATAGTTAATAAGTTTAACGTTAAGCTATTACTATAAATACATTACTTATGTTGATAGGTAAACTATTTATTTATTTTACTTCGTGTTGCGTATACGGTGCTATAAAAGAAAGCTTAAATCATAATATTCTATGATAAACTATGTGTGTGATAAAAATATACCTATATTATTATTAGTTATTGGTACTTATTTGTATACTAAGAATTTCTCGCTGGCTCAAAATATTCAGCACTCTCGAAAAACACAGACCGGTATTGCAATGTTAAAGTTTCGCCTATTTTGTGACATTATGTCTGAATCTTTTTGTCTACATCCAATTTCAGCACACTGCTCGCCGTAAAATGTTAAGCGCGAGATATAATTATACTGGAACGTTTAATCGCAACTAGAATAGATCATTGCATCGTTCAAGGCGAACGCTTTAGTTCAATCGCCATTCTCTCGGGCAATCAACACAAAAACCACACAGTTTAAATAGCACCTCTAGTTATAGTGTCAATAAAAAGCCGAACATAAAGGAACCTCAAAAATACGATCTTAAAATAAACCATTTTAAATACGCATGCATTGTGTATCGGAAAACGATTTTTATGTTCAAACTTTTATTCATACGGTCCTTCAGCACAATGTTGCGAAATTTAAATATTATTACGGCTAGCACTGTGAAAATATTAAAATTAGAATCTATTTTCATTTTTTCCTCGTCCTGTATAGGTGTATTCTAGTCTTAATTGATGGCGATTATTTTATAAACGTTTAAATTTTTTATCACATTCGTCCATTTTGCCAGATAAATATATACTTAACCGAAAACAAAACTTATCCTCGAATGAGGCAATTGTCAGCTTCGTGTCAGCGGGCGACCACAACGGAGCACTGTGTAAACCGGAACTTGACAAAACGTTTTAGCACCGAAGGTGACTGCAAATTGAGTCGCAGAACCTCACATTTAAAAAATATATCATTGTCTGCAACGTCTGACTGTTCATCTTGACTCGGGCAGAATGTTTAATACAGTCGGTGTAAATATCAATTGAATAGATTTAATATTGACGAATCGAGACGCGATACACTAATGAATACTCGATCATTTTGTTGCAATTTGTAGAAAAAAGAGTAACGTTTTTGTACCCAATAGGAATAATAGATGTACACGCATGTTTTCCAATAGATTTGCCAAAATTAAGTGTATTCACCCGGTAGGCGTAAGTTTCTAAATTAATTCTAAACATGTTTCATCACAGCCAAATTGCGTGCTGTGGCCGAACCACGAAAGAATCGTAAAATTGTAAATACAATGTAGCGGAACAGACTTTGATGATCAAGAATTACGAAAACAGATATTTTATTCTACAGACTGATGATGGCATGATGTGACTTGCTACTATTCAACACAAGATGAATAAAAGTAAAAATAACAAATTCTGCTTATGTCCCCTCCAGAATATTCCCAGACGATTTATATTGAGAAACCAAACAGAATCTCTGTTTACAACAAAAATAAATTAATTATCCACGAACAGACCGCTGCTCGCGACCATTGCCAAAACACACACGTATCAGATGAACGAAAGACTTCCTTCTTTACAGTATGATGACTCTCTAAATAATGATCGCAATTACAACTCCTTACGAATTCATCGCTACATAAAACAAAAGTTTTTTTTAATAAAACTAGTTTAAACTAGTACTAATCAATATGGCAGATTATGTAATGGTGAAACAAATGAAATCACTTTGTATTCCTGCAGACGTCAATTCAGATAGTTCAACTGCCCGTTCACCATGCCTAATCGCTAAGGCCTGTTATACACTTGGACCCATTTATTAGTAGGTATTAAATTTTAATTTTCTTAATACTCTTCATAATAGCGTTAATAATATTTATAATAGTTTCAATTATAGATGGTTATTACTTACAATGATTACAATAATTACTTACAATTATAACAATAAACAGGTTATATATAATGAGTAAAACTTTGATTTCAAAAGAAATCAAATTTTTTATATGCAATTAATAAAAGTTATTATTGAATCTTACAAAGATATGTAGGTGTCCATATATAATATTGAGTTGGTATTATCAAATTATTGATAGATCTATGCCATCATTACAGCAGAGAAACTTCGAACACGGCGCTTGTTTTACCGCCATTTATAATGTCACTTACAGGAAACCACAGATTATCTCTTGCTTTCTATGTATGTATACTGGCAGCATGATAAAGTTCTTTCTCTAATATTCCTTTCGTTTAACTGTATCCGTATTGTATCTCTTCCTTTTATCGCTTTATGAATTATTTATCAAAGTTTCTCTTACATATAGCAGCCGATTAAAGCAAAAATACGATACAAACATTCATTCCCATCATTTTTCCCAAACACGGCAAAAATTTATATAACTTGAAAAAAAATTACATTGCAACCAAATTATATAATGTATTATATTTGCTGGAATGGAACATTATTAAAAATAACCTTATTCTCTGCAGCTGTTTTTAAGTTTATTATGAATTTACATAATAACTACTTGTACTTTTGATAGAGCGGAAGGCCTGCATATTATGTACGAAATAGAACACAACAGAAGATTTATTTTTAAAACTGTTAATTCCTGTAAATATTTTTGTGTGAATAGGAAATTCTATTGAGATCACCATTTCCCGGAATATTGAAATACAATTTTCACTTCTTAAGTGAATTTTTTACATCCGCCAAACTACTTGGAAGTCATTTCATATGACAGCTCTTAACTTATAAACATTATTCAACTTTACTATTTATTTTATCATAATTCATTATAGTGATTATTATTATTTAATAACAATTATTATTCACTTGTGTACCGTTCACTCAATATCACTATTGTGACATATTAGCACAGATGCGGGTGAGAGAATATTGTTATCTAAATGGAATTGATGTTATCGGCTCAACTCGGGTTTCTAGTGTGTGAAATGCACAATAGACTCCTCCGCGGCGTATCCGATGGCATGAAGAAAGTAACATTCAAATATAAATTCACTTTTACAAAGACGCGATACACGTTGGCACGATGCTCGTACATACGTGCATAATCCGTTTAAGAAATACCTCGAACGTAACAACTTTTAATTACATGAAATATAATTATTAATATATATCATTATTGTATAAAAAAACGATATCAAGGCAGTAGTTAGTAAAACTCCGTGGATCTGTTCCTACTCATACGGGAAATAGGCCTGATAATAAATATATATCTGTTATGTGTAAA
>DWQQ01000826.1:0-10294 GCA_018244775.1 Oxynetra roscius flavomaculata | reverse complement strand
GCTTTCGGTCCAGAAATTGCAGCCCGATAGGCTGGCAGGGTCGCGACGAGCACGCTTCTGGCACTGACCCCAAAAAAAAATATATGAAGAAATAATTATGATTTATCATGATATAATGATATGTCAATATTATTTTATACGTGTTAATGATAATAGCAATGCAGTAAAATATTTTTCTCTCCAGCACCAGGCGTGGAAGCAAAAAAATACCTGCTGGTACCGACCATTAAAGATTTAATATTTTGAACATGGGGGTTTTTCCATTTTAAATATTCCTTTTTATTTTATGACAAAGTTATTTATGCATTCTATTTATGAAAGTAGAGATATAAAGGGGTGTTTCTTTGCTGGAAATAAATCCTTAACCTCTGTCTATCCTTATGGAAATGATACATGTCAACTGTCATCAACATAACCTACTCTTAATAGTCTTAGTTCATAAATCACATATTTCATGTAGTTTTTTTCTCGCATCACGTGTATTGTAAATTTCAAGAGTTCGTACCGTTATGTAATATTTGTTAAGTACCTCACGTGTGTCCAACGTTCAGTGAGTCGGGGTATCTTAATTTTTATTCGCAATATTTTTTGTTGTAATGAATTTAAAGATATGTTCTTTTACCTTTAAGCCTGACAGTGTACCCTTAATAGTATTACTATAGTAGCAATGCAATGTTTTGCCCCTTTCTATCACATTTCGATTACTTTAGAGGAAATGTTTCAACGCAGAACCACTAAAGTTTGGTTGTATATGAATAATATTAAAAACATTTTTTATTGTATTTTACATCTAAACATCTAAACTGTTGACGATGGAAATAAAACAATTCATATGAAAATTCTTAATAATTATTTTATTTGGAGAAATAAAACCTCTTTCATCTTTCATCGATAAAAATAAAAAAGTTCGAATTTAAAAAAAAGGACTTCAGTTCAAAATTAAAAAATAACGTAACAGGTAATCGCGTAAGCCTATTTTCCCAATTTAAGTATATTAATTACAGCTTTATTACAATTTCAATGATAATTAATTATCTTAAGTTACGATACATTAACGAAGCCTTTAATAAAACAAAATGTACATTTCCACACATATTGCACCGTACAATACCATAAATAGATTTAATTTATTTGTCAACAAATAAGTAATTCGTTTCATTATACAAATTATGTGCCTGTCATAGGTATATATCGACCATTGTTTCTGGGAATAATTGGAATGTATGAGTATTTGGTTAAAACAATAACATTGTCATGAAGTAGGATTTACACATAAACGTTTGACGGTGAAAAAGGGCATAAGCCGAGTGAAATAAATAATTACACGCATGTATTAATTACGGACGAACGATTTTTCGTTTAATCGTTATGATGACAAATATATTAATTAACGATGAAATTTTACAAATAGGTATAGTTGTAACCAAGATATGATAGCTTCAGTACTTACGCCCTTTTTCACTGAACTCACTTTATAACAACAAAAATAACATCCTCAATGGCAAATTTGATTCAAAATAAAGTTCTATCGTAAGCTGCGAGGGTGTCGATCTCATCAATGAATTTTTATAAGACTCAAATGGCCGTTCAAAAATCAAAGATTTACATAACAATCAAATCAAATAATTGTACAAATATTTATCAGAACATATAACAAAAACTGAGCATTCTCAAGAGAAAAGTCGTAACTAGCAAAATATATTTACATTGAAATCTTATTTCGAATAATTAGCGTAATATACAGTTCTTAATGTCTATAATTTACAAGAATTCAAAGATATTATACTAAATACAGTCGTGTAGTATTATTTTACAATAATTTACAAAAGCTTACGTATTTCTAAATCAAAATGATATGCAAGAAGCTATATAAGATAGCTAACGGTCACACAGCTTATTTATAATTTGAAAAACGAAACGGTACGGTACCGGTTTTAAAATAATACAATTGAATGCTTAAAATGGAATACATTAACTGGAAATTAACCTGTATTGAATCACATTTATTACATAGAAAACATTTTTTTTCTACGTATTGACAATATTATTAAGGAAAAAGAAATTAAACTGCCAATTCATTAAATATTAATCTCAAATTAGTGTTTTCTATCTACATTCACATATTTTAGTTACATTATTGTACTTTACCTCGACTTAATTGAACAAAATTTAGTTTACGCTTTTTTATGTATGAAAAGATCCGTTATGTATGTATTATTTGCTAAACCTAAACATATCACCAAATACCGTAAGAAGCAAACATTTGGCACAAGTTCGGAAAAATCAACGGTACCTTACCAGTTGCTGGGGAGTTTACGTATGGTGATTCTTTCAATTTAAATGCAGGTAATGTCCGAGTATTAACTGTATCGTTTTTTCATATTATTGCATTCTTATCACACTCCATATCTTATTCGCCTGTAACATGTAATTTGTTTGTCAAATCCTTCAAGTTTCGATAATATAACAGTAATATAAATGCACCGAACAACAAAAATAACAAAGAAAACAAAAAAAAGACGCCAGTTAGTCAACTTTAGTACCGAAAGTATAAATTTCAAACGTTTTATTTACATGGCTATGAGCTGGCGGAATACCAGTTAGTATTTGGTGGAGCTGACTTATCTACAGATTGATGAGAATGTGTAGCATGAGCAGAATGTGGTTGTGGGTGATAGAGGTGGAAAGTAGAAGGTGGATGGAAAAACTGGGACTGGTCTAATGAAGATGCGTAATCTAAAGCACCCGGTACAGCCGAATACGCCTGCGGTTTTAATGGCAAAGGCGCTTCACCTAAATACGAATGCCTCAACGCTTCCGAATATGCGCTGTTGTCATATGACAATGCGTATTGCTGTTTGTCTCTTGGGGATACTGACCCAGGAGGAGTCATCGCTGAGTGATAATCAGCATATCCTCCATAAGCTAAAGAACCAATGTCTGTTCCTTTATGACCTAACTGCTCACTGTATCCAGACCCTTCGCTTCCTGGTGGGGTTGGCAAGGGCCCGGATTGACCATCGTTCGAGTAATATCCACTTCTACCATCTCCTAAGAAGTTACTTCTTATGACACTTTCCCTATTAGCATACAGTTGTCTCAATAGCGCCGATGCTGGCGTTGATGTATGATTACCGGGTATCTGTCTATTCAAATGGTTCAAGTGATGATTCTGAGTACCGATCCACTGTATTGTTGATTTCTGTTGTTGTTGCTTTAGCAGAGCATCCGTTGAAAAATCAGTCGGTCGGTGCGCAATTTCTTTGCCATCCAACGACGGCAAATGCTTTGACATAGCATTCTCTAAATCTCTAACAGACGTTGCGTCAGTTGTGCCCTCAGGGATCGCTAAATTTGTTTTAGACAAGTCTCGTTCAGCTGGCGATATGGCGGCACCGGGATTTGAAGAGCTCTTTCGTCTTTCGTCGTCTCTTTCGGCGTCTTCATCACAATCTGCCGTGTGCTTTCTTTTCTTCAATCGTCTCGCAGGCATTGGAGAAGTTCTTTCGGGGTTGCTGTTGAGAGGTAGAGGTTGAGCGTCATTTAACCTGGTCAAGTGTGTGCCGTCAGAGGATACGACAGGTGCTGAAGAAGCTGATTCGTTGTTGCTTGGAGGTTCAGTTCTCTCTGCATTGTGTCTAGGAGGTGGTGGAGGCCCGCCCGAATTGTCTGCATCGGGTGGACCGTTTTCTGGGTCTCCAGTTGTCTCCTCTCGCTTTACTCCTTGTACACTTTCTTCTAATTGGCAGCAATCCATAACTGTATTTGGGTACTCCCGCCCACTGTAAAAAACGTACTCTTATGTTAATAATATTTATGTTACAGATTTAGTAGTATCATCACCAATCAACTGAAGATTTTCAATTTTAAAAATATACTCAAATTGCTTTTCTTTTTCCATATCACAACACAATAGAATTATTACCTGATAACGTATTTGACGCAAATGATATTCTGTTCTTCAGCATTTTTTGAGGAGCACACGACAGTGGCACAGGTCTGCATCCAGGTGTACCCACCAAGTTTATTCATAATCCTATAGTAGTGGGTTAACACTTGTCCTTTGTTCATCACTGAAACAACGAAAATTAAGATTTCGATATATTTCTATTCTTAAGTTCTGTTTTGGCTTTAACTCTACCATTATAATAATGGACCAAATTGTCTGTATTTCAACTGAGGGAAAGTAATGGTAAATCCAGAAATATTTTTATGATACTAAGCAATTTTATTACTTGTACATATTTACTAGAAGCTGCATTCCCAAAAGAGGCCTTAACCATTTATTCGTAAACATGGCTGATTCATTGTTATTAATATTTATTTATTCATAGATTAAAAAAAGCGTTGTATATGCATACATACATATATTTGATAGACCCTAAGTTAGACAAAGGGAACACCTGACCTTGAATTAGCAGTTTATATCGGCCTGATGACGGTATTATTTAAACGGATAGGTAGCTTATATTTTTTATTACGTCTGTAGCCGTATTTATTGTATTCAATTGTGTACACAAAGGACATCGCGATCAACACGTGTATTGTTGTACGTGAATCATTAAGACCGGCTCGGATTTTGGTTTTGTTGTTTTATTGTGTATTGTGAACGATGCCCACTTGATAATTAGCCATGCGGTTGGAGTTGCGCCAAAAAGTGAAACCCGTGAGCGTCGTTTGACTGTCAAAAGACCGTTGTACTGTTGCCGGTGGTTTGTTTAAGGTAAATTCCATTTTGCATGAGAACGCTATTTGAATCGGCATTCTTGTGTGGATTTTTTGTGTTGACACACACTTTGTTGAAGTTGACGAGGTTTTCATTGGTTCTATTTCACATAGGATTAAGTACTTAAATGCGTAATAGGTAGATATTTAGAGAAAATAACCTAATCCTAAATATGATAATTATTACTTTAGAATCTTTTATATTGTCTCTCTTAAAGAACACTACATTTTGAAAAGAGCTACGTAGCCTTTTTGATGTTTCCATCATTGATTATCCTTTAAAAGTCATCAATAACCGTTAATTGCAGGAAGAAACAATAATTGAATTTACACCGCGCATTGAGATTGTACATTACACGACCATAAGCAACGACATCCTGTATCAACAACCTCTCAACAACGACCCGCAATGAAATATTTTCATATAAATTTTAGTTATAAATTCCGAACACGGACTCATTGCCGGAAATTTAAAATATAGTCATACTAATTTTATCGCCCCGTTGTACAAATTTAGATATTATACGCTCCGATGTCGTCTTTACGTACGAGACTCGTACATCAAACGCCCTAATCGCGTAGGTACACACGGTTGTAACCAAATTACCCGCTTTCTAGCAAACACCCGGAGTTTTATGTTAATGTCAACAATTGTTATTCTGCGCCCGGATTGACCACATTTGACCGGCATCTGTACAGACATTGTGCGTTTTAAATTCAAATTAATAGTCTCGTAAAGCTATCAAATGCTCAGGTGCCAGTGAAAAACTTTACTGTAAGACGTTCGGTGATCGTGATTCGGTTTAAAATTCGTCAGCCATCTTGTTTTGTTCATTAGTTACAAAACAGTTACGCAAGGAGTCGCTTGATTTCATGGTTATGTATTATGTACGAATTATTCAGACCCTTGCTAACCAATTTGTACATGAACTACTGAATAGAATGAATCAACTTGCAAACCGGACACAAAGAGTTGTTTCAAGAACACATGAATAAGCTAAGCTATGATGATTCAAAAATGTACGTTTGTAATCCACTGAAACGAATTAAACGATAATAATAATAAATTCCTAACCAACCCAAGGAAAATTTTAATTTAAATCTCTTAAGAAATGTTAACATCAATTTAAATATATTTATTTAAAATACAATTTTCAACAAATTGTCGAGTAAGAGCACGAGATAGTAATTATTTTCTTTGATCTTGAAGAAATACGTATAGAAAAGAACGAAATAACATTATATTAAATGTGTAATATAAGTGGATTTCTGAAGCCGAATAAGATATATACATATCTAATAGAAATGACAAAGTAGACGCGCAAGAGATCCCGAGCACATTAAGGTCGACATTTCCCACGTACAGCCAGGGAAAGGAAACGAAATGATGGCTTGACTTCTTATTATTCAAATCACAACCCAGCCGGTATGGCGCTAGGCCTAAATTGTAATCTTGTGACGAATACGCTGATAAATAATGAAATCCTCGTACATATGGACGCAGATGAAGTCGCTTCGTCGGTTTTTTTTTGTTGTTGATATAATTGTATTACGTGGGTACGTATAAATAATAGCAAAATGTCACGAACACTCATATATATGTAGATTTATACTCCGCATACCTACAGATTTTTAGTCATGAACGGAATTCAATAACGAAAATCGCAAAAAATATCAGCTGCTTCCTGCTTTTATGCGACTTCCTGCAGTTGGGATCTGAAGTATTGATATTGATTATAAAGCTAATACAAATCAAGCACACTTTAATCTTGACATATAACGCACTAACCGATTTCGGATAAATGTTCAACTGCTCACGAGATCAATACTCCAATCTCATACAAAATCCCAAGAAATGATCCCTTCATATTTCACATTCCACATTCTTTCGCACTAATCCAAAACCATCCGGTCCACGCCGTCTCGCTCCACAAAATTTCCCTCGATAGTTCGATCTCATATATTTTCCTTGTCGCCTTGATTCGAGTAGCCGTTGTCTTGACATGGATTTCTATATGCCACACACTGAATACAAATGGATGTTACGACATTTTCCACCGATGGATTTCACCGCACATATTGGGTCATGGGTGGACAGTGGGACTGAGTGTGATCGAAAAAACAATCGGTGTTATCAATACATAAGGATAATCGTTTGTTAGATTCCGATCACTACTGTCATCATCTATTACGTTGACTCATGTGTCTGTTGCGGTTTTTTTTGTTGGTTCTTATAATTTTTACAGTGTCTTTGTTACAAAGAGATCTCTGTCTGTTTCCACATTCGACAGATTCGATGCTTACTACAGGCATTTTATTTTTATTTGTTCTTTATTTTGATTTTTATTTTATTCCCCTTTTTCTAATTGTTACTTATTTTTTTAGTACTTAAGGTTTTGACTTAAAGCTGGATGATAGCATTTTTAAAATTTCATTAGCGCGCTAAAATCTGAGCGCATTCTCGATTGATTTTAGTTTCTCTAAAGTTATGCAATTTTAAAGTTGATCAAGCACTGATGCTCGTTGAACTGCATTTAATTTGCATATTTCATTTTATTTTCGTATCCGGTAAACCGTGAAATCAGTTGGTCATGTTTGATTTGTAAACTCAAATAGAAGTTACTTTGACATAAATATCTTCTAATTTATCGGTTTAACATTTTCGAATGTTAAATTTTATTCCTAAACAGAATTCAACCATTGAAATTGTAAGTTAATGTTGTACTTTATACTGGTAGTGGTCAATTGCATATGTATTAGGCGAAAGCGTCTGAATGCGCTGTAGACGCAGACTTGTAGACACGGTGAAATACAGCAGACGACTCAATATTAACAATTCAAAGTAATTACTCACGATCTACATGACATTTCCTAAGTTTGTTCGCGTCTTCTCCATGACAAAGCGCGTAAAGATTCTTCCCCGTCAGCTCATCCGCCGTGTATCCTAGTAACTCTGATACCCTACTGCAAACAAAAAACATTAGGTAAACAAATGACAATATTGAGTAAGAAACTCGAAGCTCATTAATATTTTAAGCGCGATTCGTTCAAATAATACATTTTATACTATAATGGATATGCAAAGCATGATTCGGACCTAGAATATTTATCTAATATCCGATGGAGACATTAAGTCGGGTATCTTAGTTCAGTTAAGATCCATCACCAAACAAAATTAATTTTCACAAATTATACGTAAGCCCCGTAATTGTCTGAATCATACAATTTACATGCTATGCTAAGGGATGAGAGACATATAACAAATAAAGTGATGAGAATGAATGTGGATGATTACAAGGGCAGAGGAAGGCCGAAGAAAGTCTGGATGGACTGTCTGACAGATGGTATGTTTAAGAAGGGAGTGAACTTACATGACGACTGATAATGGATTGTGAAAAAGGAATAGATACTGTGCCGACCATAAGAAAATAGGAGAAGGACAGGGAAATGATGATACAGTTTACATATTTCTTCATTGTTATGCTATTTAATTAGCTAAATATTGAAATATTCATAAAGAGTATATTAACTTTATGAGAAAGTATTATATGCATGTTATTTATACCTGGGCTCGCAATGCGCTATCCTGAAATCGAAGTTAATCCTGGTGACGAACATATCAGATTCTAGTCTGATCTCATGGACTGAGGGTGGAGGTAATGCGATGGCGAGGGCCACCATCCCCAATAATGAAGGTGGTGACTTTCGGCTGTGGGAGAACGAATACTGCGGTCGAAGTCGGCACAGCATTAGCACCACCTGTAAAGAAATTTTAAATGCTTTAATTATTATGCGATCAGGTTATTATTAAAATACTTAACACGATCGAAGCTCGACACGATCACATAATTACATATATGTATTAGTAAACAAATATATAAGAAATAAAACAGTTACCATTATCATAAATTGCTGAAATTGCACAAAAGCTACGCTACCGTGAAAAAACAGTCAACGTAGAAGAAAAACTAGACATAAAACAAAACGTAAATAAATGTACAGAATTTAATTATAGACAGATTCTTTAAAGATACTTTAATATGGGTAACATGAACACATTTTGTTTTGCATCGAAATCCTTATTAAACTTTTCGGATTGAGTTACTGAAAATAAAACGACACGTATTTTACATGATCAAGAAGTTTGGATGCAAACAAGAATGTCAAGAGCCATTCGCTGCCAACGAACGGTTAAAAGGCACGTACATTTACGAATTTCCAGGTAACTCCCAATTCAAATGTAAGAAGGATAAACTAATTCACAATTTTCGCAATAAAACCTTAGCCCCCGGCGCACAACCCATGCCGAGGGTTAGGAATGAGCTTCACTAATTGTTCCATCGATATTCGCACGACTTCTATGAACCATTTAGATGGAGATAATTTCAAATTATGGGTTTAACTTCCTAACTAACAACACGTTGCTAATAGCCTATTGATCACTTCATCTAAACGCTCTCGCGATTAATATTTTCTCAAACCCTATTATACGTAAATTGCTTGGAAAATAAAAGCCAAATTTCAGTAACGGAAACAATCTATTACCAGCCATTTTACGCACCTACTACGTTATTCGCAAGTCGCTTGAGATATAATCACATTTTATGTTCTAACACCGAGTTAAGGCAAAAATTATGGGTTATAGCGTTGCCTTGAGGCACCCCACGCGGTGCAATAATTCTAACAATAATATTTGTGATCTAGGACGGATAAAGAGGCACCGCGAATTTATTAACGCTGTTTGCGGGGATACCTTACTAGTGATCTGTGTTTATTGTAATATGGCATATTTTAAAAATAAATACAGGATTAATTTAAAATACTGATAATATACAATTCATTATTATCTTTGTCGCTATAGTGTAATTATTTCTGCTATAAATAAAAGAAAAAAAATACGAGAACGAGTCAGTTTTTAATAATGAAATAAAGAACTATATATTTTTTTACCCTATAAATAATTCAATGGACTGAATGATCTATATCTAAATTTAGACTCGAGTACCAATTGAACGGGCTTAAACAAAATTAAATCACACCAAAAGGTTGAACCCGATAGTAGCTTCGTACGCAAGTTTTTGTCCACGACGACTGCTGTAGCGTGACAAAAAATAAAGAACGAAATTAAGGCAAGCACTTGTAGTATCATTCACTGAATCAATTGAATGAAGAGCAAAGTGTTGGATATGAAATAAAATAATACTTTTCTACAAATCATACACAGTAGAAATCACAATCGTTTTCCTCGCGTGGTACCTCCGCGTAGAGCTCATGTGGATATCAGTAATATTGACAAATAAACTTTAACAGTTGTAGTTTTATACGCAAAATGAAAATTTTATTTTAAGATTCATACGATTGGTTTGATTTTTTAGTTGATATCATATTATACTAGTGGCTTTCTAGCCAATGTTATGATTGATTTAATTAAAGCAAATTGATACACAGCTGTTATTCCTTATGAGTTATGATATATTAAGTAAATTTTACGGGGTAAAATATATAAGTTAACATATATTAGGTAAAATTATAAGGCAAAATATATTGGGTAAAATAGGTCTCTGTTTCT
>DWQQ01000825.1:0-10297 GCA_018244775.1 Oxynetra roscius flavomaculata | reverse complement strand
CCGATGGTCCCGTCTCTTGTCAGAGGGAGTAAAGTTAAAGTCAAACCAATAACTTACCTCGTAATAATGAATAAACTGTATACTCCCAGCTGCATTAAAATTATCTCTTGTCACTGCAATTGTAGCGTTAGGTAACGACTTGCTAAAAAAATATGCCTTTTATTATTGTTAACAGAAACACTGTAAAATCACATGTGAATTTCGATCAATACTAATCGATACGACCTATAAAGGTTATGAAGTATTATATTTCGTATGATTATCATTATCTTATCTTAATCAAATAATATTAAAATTAAGAATCATGTCATATTTGTGACAATCAACTTTAGAATTATCCTTCTTTACAAGCACCTTTTAAAAGCATTTTAGCCATAGATTTTGTCGTTTCTTTGTTGCTGTTTCTTAAAAAAACTAGATTTTATTGAACACAATAGATGTAAAATTTCGACTTACGCGCTAATACCAAAATTAGCTTTGGGAGTAAGAGCAATACTCAATTGTTTGGTTAGGCTTCCATTCTGGTTTTTATTAAAAGGAACTCCTAATTTAGCGTATATCGTTAATTCTTTTTCAACTATGCCCTTCAACGTGTACTCCAGTTCGAACTCCCACGTAACTGACTCTCCTCTATTCAACGGTGATGGGACGTTACAAATCACATTTAGTCCTTTTAATGCACAAGCACTTGGCAGTCTCTTGGGGTTTGACGATAACTTTACATAGACTTTTGCACCACTGGACGGTTCTTCTTTATTTAATACCTTGATCGTGAATCCAAGTCTATCATCGGAGCCTGGTACATATGGACTGAAATGTATTTTATAATTGTGATGCTCTTGTACAAATAGATCGAGATAGTATATCGTGAAAAGCCTTTTCAACTTACTTGACTAAAGGATCCAACGACATCACAAGCAATGGCTTGCAAATGAGGTCTTCTCCGCAACCTTTCGTTAACTGAATATTAAATAATGAACGCAGTTTTGAATCCTCAGACAAACGCGCTGCTTTCAAATTAAATGGCGGTGAATTGTCTACGAAAAAAACAAATAACAGTTCACTATTTTTGTTAAGGATTTAGTTTGGAATAAAGCATTTTTAAAAGCATTTAAGTTCGGTAAAATTAAGTTTGTCACTTGCAAGTTCGTTGTCTTTAATGTGGACTTGTTATCTTAATTTTAATATTTTATTGCACATATGTATACAAATATTTGCCTATGAATAAATACCTTTCGTTGTTTCGATTGCCATCACATTAAATTCTATCGAAATAGGCTTCGACATATCGGCAGTTGGCTGAGAAAAATTTGGTTAACATAATACGGCGAATGAACAAAAGGGAGCGTACAGGTAAGCTGCTCTATATCGACAATTTCACCGAGCTCCAGTTGTAACTTCAGTTATTAGAGTCCTTTAAAAAACATCTTTCAAAAATACTTGTGCTTCTGTTCCATGGGATATACATGTACATGAAAACAACGGATTCTTCTTTAAATCATCATTGAAACATTGGCAAGCCAAGAATAGTAAAAACAAGAAATACAAGACCTATTTATTTCCTTTTTTAATTTTACTAGAAAATATCGTGATCTTTTTAAATAATTTTCCAACGTATTATGCCACTTTCATGTACTCAAAAGGTTTCGTATTCGATTAATTGTAAGCGGTTTTGCACTGCTGAATGAAACTGTACATAGATATTTTTAATCTAAGCGATTGTAAAATGTGTCGTATTAGGCAATTAAGTTATAGTCTCGTCATATACATATTAATTGTTGTACATATTAATTGTTATTATTTTCACAATTTGCTAACATTGATATTATTACAATATAATCAGACTCAGGCCCACAACCTTTTTTGTAAGGCAGCAGTGGTACTGTTATCATATCCTTTCCAAAATCATGGTCTGCTATAATACCTACTATTGTTTTCGTTTTGTCTATAAATATTTACCATTATTTCTATATCTTTTTCGTCGCAAGCGACATTACCCGGTTTAATAGAAACTATATATTCAGAATCCTCAGATATTGTTGCTCTATTCCCCTGCGAATCTACCGTTATTTTAGCCTTGAGATCTGAAAATGAAATGTACGGAATTTCAATATGCATTATTTGTTAAGACATACACAAGTGTCTTCTTCAAGGATATAAATAAATATATCATCAAAACTTTACGAAATATTATAACAACCCTAACACGCGGCAACATGTCGAGTAGAACTACATTTAACATCAAAACATTAACATCATTAACATATTTACCATTTTAAGCAATTTCATTATTTCAAATTCACAAATAAATTCACTATTTCAAAACATCACATCACCATTTTAACCATATTATTTAAAATACTCACCAATTTCAACGAATGGCCATATATTCATCAGAGGTGAAGCAACACAGAACAGAGCTGTGAAGTTTGTAGTATTTTGAGGCAAATCCATAGCATCGGGCACTTGAATCGCTGTTAGTACCTGAATGGTCGGTACGCACATAAATATGTATGCTGCACCTGTCTCGTAAGCACCCACCGCTAAATCTGTAATATTAAAAGATATCAGAAGACTTACTTTAAAACTGAGCAATGTATGTTAACAACAGAATCTAAACAATAACATATCGCTTAAAGTCATGTCTAGAACAAAAGAAACAAAACGGAAGACAGAACTATAAGCAAGGAAACAAGAAGATAAGCTAATAACGGTCTCATAATCTGACAAAATCGCTGTACCTTTTGAATTGTCTATTCTCTGATGCTACTTACCGTTACATTTATTGTCATCAACATCCAATCCTTTTGATATCGATATACTGAAACTCCTGGAGCCTTCTGCGATAATTCTCTGAGCATATGTACGGTGAAGTCCACTTTGACTACCTCTGTAGATATATACTGCTCCCATTCCGTTACTTTCCCATGGTGCTCCTATAGCTACATCTGACACATATTTTCGAAATTCTATATTAATATTATAAATTCCAAGACAACTCTGTCTATGTGGTTTTTTAAGATCATTTAAATTCGAAGGAAAATACGTATCTAAAAATATGTATATGATATGCTGCAATATATATATATATGTTTTTGTGTGTGCAAATATTTAAAATCAATTTGTTTCACAACTGACACAGTTTATTAGAACGCATTACCTGTGTATCCATCTCCGTCGACGTCTCCCAGCTCAGCGATTACTGTACCAAAACGAGCACCATTATCTTGTGACCCGATGACGTATCCAGCTTCATTGAGGAAGAAAGTAGTATTCTGTATAGCGAGGAATTGAAAAAACATATTCTTAAATACCGAAAATTGAAATAAGTTTACATTTGAAATTATCCAAGTCATTAGTTTATGAAAGTACGTAACTTAATTGATTACCTCTGATCAAATTCAAATGTAAATTTGCCATAAAGCTTACACTTAGTCATGTCACTGATATAATTTATTAAACATTATTGATGAAATTTATTATTTATTATATTAAACATGAATAGAGTCAAATAATTTGATATTGAATCAACAATTGTCTTGTGAACATAATAAATAATTATATATTTTTTCATATCATAAGCATTTCTTTGGAGTGCGTAGTTAGCCTCGACTTTTTTGATTTACCTACACAATTAAACTTCCGTGCAATATAATTTGTTGTGAATTGTAGTACATTATTTTGTGTGTGTAACGATGCGCAAGATAAGATAAAAGACTTTTCGGCGTTATCTTTAGCTTGCTTGGTATAAATACGTGACTGACCCAGGCGGAGTTTCAGTGTTGTATGGTTAAGGGTTGAGATGGCGTTTTAATGTCAAATATGATGGCTACCTCTACACTATGGCTCGCTTAACTGCAATCCTTTTAACCACTCACTTTTAAACACATATTGTTCCCACAATTGTATGACGCCTTGAAACATACTCTACGACGTTGCTCTAATGCGAATTGGTGGATACATGGATCAGTGACCAGC
The DNA here is from genome assembly GCA_018244775.1 of Oxynetra roscius flavomaculata. Lineage (NCBI taxonomy): Eukaryota > Metazoa > Arthropoda > Insecta > Lepidoptera > Hesperiidae > Oxynetra > Oxynetra roscius. The sequence continues at coordinate 6,319 of DWQQ01000825.1, read as the reverse complement.
CTGTCTGACATATTGCGATCACAGTGCCTCCCCTAATAGCCGTTTAGAAATCATGTTTTTTTAAAGCTCACAGCGAGGTTATGTATTATGTTTATATGATGACCTATATTATGTGTTATACAATGATAATATCAGCTGGGACCGCCTGTTTAACGTGCTAAGTATGTATTTGGATGTCGTACTAACATGTTCTATTTGTAATATAAAATAGCTATTTCGATTCCGGCAAATTGGCTGCTCTAGTCGGTTTAAGGCGGTGTATAGCAACGCCTCTATAAATCCAAAGTAACCACGGACAAACCGCAAGTCCGATTTATGGACATACAAAACGCCCGCGCTCCGTGTTATCTATATAACTGTTACGTAATAGTCAACAAAATTGTCAAGATCTTAAATAAGCAATCTATTCGATAGAGTGTTACCCGTCGCTCCGTTAAATATATAAAAACAGCGCCTTGATCGTATGGCAGGCCGCCGCCCTTCTTCACGAAGCTGGGCGCGCCCACCAGTAGATCTACTACTCCATCGGCATTCACATCAATACAGGAGACACTGGCACCGAAATATGAACCGAGATGAGGGCCGTACAGCTTTGCTTTGATATTCAAGGGTGAAGTTTCTCGAAATGACTGCTCGAATATTAGGACCTGTGTAAAAGAAGTAAGTCTTATTTTTTATTGGATGCAAAGATTTTCATGTGCGGTGAGCTTTTGATGTCAGGTAAAGGAAAAAAATCAAGAAGAAACCACAGTAGACGTATACCATTATGTATGAGAATTTGTTGACAAAATTTATGATGCTTTGATAAAATATTGTTAAAGGAGGGAACATTATTTGATTAGACAAATGTTAATGACACGAAACCCTAATAGTATATAACCTGGCCATATCCCGCCTTGGAACGTGGAGCTCCCGCTACGTATAAAGTCTTCCCGCTTGCATCAAATTCACCTGATTCCACACTATATCCTGAAATAAAAACGAATTAGGTTGATGTATCCTGAAAACCCCTATTTAAATGGATAATTATTAGCTGATGGCTGCCATACCTAAATAATCGTCCGGCCCCACTTCGTTCGTGTAATACGGGTTGGTGGTCGATCGGATACCGTATCTTAGAGATAGGGTGGTGTAGTCTGGGTAGATCATAAATTCGGATATGCCACCTGAAATATCAGCGTTGCTTGAACATGTTTACACAAAACAAAGACAGAGAACAACTCAATCTCAGCCTGCAAAGGTGTTGGATGAATAGAGAAAAGCAATAATACTCGTATAGTGTCTGGATGTAACAAATATATATAAATATATTCATATTTGTATATATAGTATAATAGCTATCTGGTTACCATAGCGCAAGCACTGTCTTATTGCCTATTTTGGGATCAGAATGCCGTGTGTGGAGCAGTGGTAAAATTTTAAGATATTTAGTAGATAATGCATTTGTAAGCTCAAAATACAACATGCGCTGCGATTAGTTGATTTCTATGATGTAATAAAAAAAAATTACCAGTCCACTGTAGAATACCCGGTGCTCCAATTACTAAAGTGTTGGCGTCCGTCACCTTAGCAGACATACCGGCCTGACCATACGCATAAAAGTTTAAATTGAGGCCATATTCAGCATACTCTTTACGGTTGCCATTTACCATGCAGGCTTGCCGACCTGAAATCAATAAAAGTAGAGAGAAACAAAGAGTCAGACGCTCCAAGTCCTACTGGCCATGATTGCCGATGGACATCATTGATGCTGCTATGAGTTTACTGTGGCACATATTGCGCTGGACGTCTGCGGGAGTCTGCTGGAGCATCCATAGAAAATTGGTACGCGTCTCTGTGGTTCAGAAGGATGGTGGACAAATATAATACAATTACAAAGTTAAAATTCATTTAAATTTATTTCCCATTACTCTTTCATTGTTATTTTAAAGAGCGCATCTTAGGATTCATTACTTTTTAATTATCAAAGTGACCAGGGGAAGTTTGAGAATTTAAGTTAAAAAGGGTGGTTCGAAATAACATTCGTAATATCATGAAGATGACATAATAAACTACGTATTGATTTATTTACTCTTATCCTGCAAAGGGAACAGCCATTGTCCACTCTTCTGCCCTTGTATATAGCAAGCACCGTTTTGTAATAAATGCGTGGTTTTGTAAGGCGTATTCCAACGAGGAGCACAAATCTGTAAATTATAGTAAGGATATAGGATATAGGAGAAGGATATTTTTGATAGAAAGCGTTAACGTTCTTTACTTATAATTCGCGAATACTTCGTTTGACGATATCTTCTCATATCACATAATGGTAGGGTGTAGGATTATTGTATTAGGTGTATATTGATAAGGACCTACCATATTGTCATACTTTATACAATGAAAATTTCTACACAAGTTATATAAAAACTTAGCAAGAATTTCAAGGTTAACTCTTATATACATAATTATGTATATCCAATAATGCTGAGGCGTTCCCTGTACTTAAATGTCCGATCGTTCCTAAGCAATCACAAATTGTGAATATTAAAAAAACACATGTACACTCTAAATATATTAACTTTTAAACAAAGCAACACATATTAGTATCTACTAAGAAATGAGGCGATAAAATGTCGTACTCAGAAATAGAGAAGTCAATATGAAACGCCATTTTTTTTATATGGCTTACTGACCATGTCGAGCAAAGCCGTGTGTCCAGCGTAATTTATACATTTGGAGACACAAAAAAACTAAAAGATCGGGCCATTTGATGAATCAAAATAGTGTACATTAATTAATTTATGTTTCTTACAGTAATTATTATAAAAATATTATTATATTAATTTACACTTGTGAATACGTATTTTTGAAGAAAATAATTCAATTATGATTGTAAAGATCAACCATTATTTTTATGAAATAAATTGTCCATATCCGATTTAATTAGTGCGTGAAACTCACCAATAGTTTGCCGGCAGGAAGAGTGGCGAGGACAGCACCAAACCATATGTCGTCTCTCGGGTAATCCGAGTTCAATAAAAACCTCGAGGCACCAACTGAAACATTGAAAGAAACAATGTAATTATTAAAAAAATGCTTACTGCATTTTGTAGTAAGTGTAATTATATCAGTTGTAAATAAGCATATGTAGAGTATAACAAGAATTAGTGAGAAGCAAAAAGAAGAGAACCACCCGCGACACAAGATATCCTAGAATGGGACCAATGCTCATAGCAACTTAATAGTCAACAACAAATGACTATTTGCAATTGTCTTAAAGTTCTACGTAAACACAACTTTTTGGTGAAATAAGGCATTATTAGAATAAAGTTGTTCATTACCCTTAGGATAGCGTAGCTATAGCATTTAACAGACAAAACACCTTAACCCCATATCCCCCTTTCTTGTATACGATTATTACTAATACTATGACTGATTGTCATTTCGAGACTATAAAAGAGTTTAATAGATTGAGTTTATTTATTTATATTATTTATTTATACACCATAAAAGAAAAAAAAACCATAAAAATGTATAGGTGCTAGGCATACAAAAAGGCGGCCTTATCGCTAAGGAAGCGATCTCTTCCAGGCAACCTTCAGGAAGAAGTACAGAAAAATTCAGTAATAAGGGTAGGGTGCACAATAAACAAAGGAATGGTAAACATATTAACAAATAAGACGATACAGCTAGAACGTAATAAATATACTATTCTTTTTACTTCGATATTTAGATGTTAATGTTTTATGGAAGAGCAGTGTCTTCTAAAACAGGCACACTTGAAGCTGAACAGGAGACACTAGCAACTAGTAAAAGATAATGTAAATTTTTGATTATCCAAATAAATATTATATATGTGTGTGTATGTATGTGTGTGTGTGTGTGTGTGTGTGTGTGTGTGTGTGTGTGTGTGTGTGTGTGTATATTTGCTATTTTAGTATATTGTTTAGAAACGTTTCACTCCTTCCTTGATTATTGTACGTGATGATTCTCTGCCGCAAAAATTGCCCGGCGGACATCGCTATTTAAGCGATAAGGATGCCTTTTGTGCGTGTATTTCTTTGTGTATACTGTGTGTCTTATTTTACTGGTACACAATCAATATTGTATTGTACAATCGTCAACATTTCTAATGAACATACACTTTGACTTTGCTACATTGACACAATAGAATGTTACAAAATGACACATTTCTAATTTATACCACAGGCATGACACAGGCGCTGCCGCCTAAGCCTACATTGGGATCAGACCGCCGTGTGTGGAATTGTCCCAAGATATTATTGTTATTATACATAAAATATTAACTTTTGTAATTTCTAAAGAGGATATACTTTAAACCTTAAAAAAAAATATTTGACAATTTGTGTCATATAATGACATCTGTCAACGTAAATATAAATATACTTGAAAAAATCATTTTTATTTATTTATCGTGTTTGGCGCGGATTTCGGCTTTTTAGGGAAATTGTGTACGTTTTAAATTCACATTTGCAATACGTACTTTCTAAATTAAGTACATATATATCCGATCGTTATATCCAAGCCCTTCAACCTTAAAAACGACGCCGGTTCATGTACGCTCGAAGTGTCGAGTGTTCGAGAAGCCCAGTTCCAAGACTAACGTACGTAGATATGTTATGACGTTCAGAGTAAGAAAACGTTTTCATAAACACACGATTTATCGTTCCATTGTCGGGTGAGAAACGCTAACGCCATCATGCTCGACCACGCTGCTCATCACTTTAAAATTTTATAAAAGACTTTCAGTGTCATACTTTTTTAACAACTACTCCTGTGATTCTAGAAATCTAGATTAAGTAAATATTATCAATAAATAAAGAAAAACATCAACTCCAAATATAAACCGACATTATTGACATTGCTTAAAGTTCAATGTATCACTGAACAATGTGTAGCGCCAAACGTTTTATTATCACTGTCGTTATCATCAACAACGTGATACAACCCGTTATATTACTTACTTCAATATCACTATTTGATTATTATTATTATTATAAGTCGAAACTGATTCCATTATTGTTCACAAAGCGTTATATCGTTACAGAGATTAAGTTTACCATTTAATTTATCTACGAAGAGGACATACATAATATTTGTTTAATGAGAATTAAAAAATATATTTTAATCAATAACTTACTAAAGTATTTTTTTTTTCAATTCAATGTCAATTTATTTAAGTAGACAAGCTCAAGATCTGCCCATTAGGGCACCTAAACTTGCGCAGAGGGCTAGAGTTCACAGCTTTTGACTACAGTTAGTCCTAGATAGTATAGATCTATAGTCCTAGATCCCTTGAGACAAGCTAGACCTTTATCTTTTATTAAGATATTTATAAAAGCTAAGAGTTTCATCAGGGTGTGTTTCACGTTTCCCAAGATATAATAGACTTACTAAAATACCACTGAAGCTCTTTTAATAGCGGAATACGCTAAATGTGTCCTGTTTATAGAAGGCGCGCGTCGCCCTCCCAATCTAAAGTTTTACGCGTAACCTGCAATCTTCAACTAAGTATCAGAGGCCATACTAATATCTTATGCCTTATACACTTTGGCAAGCTGCCTGCAATAAGGTCACGCTTAGTGGCCGCACTGTGCCAAACGCCAATATGCGTGGGCGGTTTAAGCTAACGGCGTCCTCGCGTATTAAGTGATAAAAGTCAAGGATACACATTGAATATGTAACACAATTTAAACAATTCTAGTTTTATATTTGATAATTTCGTTGGGCCCATATACAAACCTGGAATAATTTTAGTGCAATCCTATTGGTGGGCTGAATTGACAGATTTCTTTGGTTAAATATTTTTTATTATAAAAAAAGGGCAAAGAGCTGGTCGTTCTAAGAGTACTTACTGAGTTATGAACTTAAAGTACATTAAAAATGTTTATATGATAAACAAAGAGAGACAAAAATAAGATATTCTCAGCTCTTCTATACCATTTTATTAGGTATGTTTTTAGGTACAATCAAATTATCACAACATTCACAATAATTTCAATACTCTCACAATGACAAAATGCTCTGTACTACTCACTCACCTTGCACGCCGGTCTTGTGACTCGAACGATGGACCGCACATCGCCTCTTCACACGGAACCATTGATTGTATCCGCACCGGGATCCGCTCAGCAGCCGTACACTTGACGTACTTGACCAAGGCTTTTTACACCTTTATGAGACTTAAGTGTACATAGGACAGAAAAGGTACACACACTGACCTTCAACCCCCGCCTTGCCCTTGAGTGCGATGACCTTGCTGGCGGGGTTCATGATCGCCGAGTCGGCGCTGATCGGCCGCCGGATCGGGTTCGTTGGG
>DWQQ01000824.1:0-10299 GCA_018244775.1 Oxynetra roscius flavomaculata | reverse complement strand
CAACCCATTCCTCACTGTTTATATATTTTTACACTCCTATTTTATCCAAAACTTCGGGCCCTGTGATATGGTAACCAGACGACTAAATAAAATACGTAAATGAATTTTTAAATTCATATTTATATAAATAATCTTTAATTTCTCTACTTTGTACCCTCTAGTACCAAAACTTGTGCTCATTTAACAAATATTTGTCCTGCACGGGAATCGAACTCACAATCCCCAGTTTAGCAGGTTAACGCACCACTGGACCAAAGGAACTTCCTTTATTCTGAAGCAGCAATAGCTAGGCTATGAAGATGTTATATGCTTGACAGAAAAACTTGACTAATTAGTGCCAATTATTAATGATTATATAACAAAAAAATTAAGACATTTTATATCTTAGGGTTATATACTGTGTCTGGTTAGAATCTAATGATTTTATTATAAAACACTTACACAACATATATTAGCTGTTTGCCGATATTTTGTGAGCGTTTATTACTTAGGGTAATTGACAACATAAACACGATCTATATGAGTCTAAGGAGGAAATTGTACCAATAGGTCTAGAACGGCTATTTTAATTGCTCTTTACGGTATTCACAACACTGTATTAAGTCTACACTTAGTAGCATACCTTTAAAAGTCCAAATAGAGCCTAGTTTCATGCCCATGGTGATTTTCAAAAATAATAATAGAGTGTTAATTTTTAATGCCACTAAAGTTCAGCAGCGTATGGTTTAAAATCCTCCAGACGCACGAACACCTGAAACCGCGAAAAGAGACATTTTTAAATACTTTTGTAAATAAAATAAAATTAAAATATATTATATATTTTTTGCATACTTTTTAATGAACGTTAGGTAAGTACAAATTAGGTAAAGATTTAGCGATAGACACGCCGTAGACACAAACCTCATTGACGAAGCAGAGACGGAGCAATTTATGGTGTTTTAAAATGTGTAATAATAATAAAAATTGAATAGTTTGCTGCCTCGAATAACGGAACACAACGTACACAAGAAGGTAACACTTAATCCCGCGCAACAATCATTTTCATACACTAACTTCTACCAGTGGTAGTGTAAGGGAGTATAGTGTCGTGAATTCCACATTTATTGGCCAAAAAATACAGTACGGGCACAAAAAATGCGTTACCTTTTAAGAAGTTCTTAATAAATTAACGTTTTCTTTGGAGCAGTCACAAGTGGCCGCGACCGTCCATAGACATCTGCACCCGACCTTAAACAAGACTTTCGAAGTTTTCCGCCCAGAACTAAAACTTGGGATTTAGCTGCATTAAGGTCTAAGGAGTTGTTCTGTGAGCAGGCGTAGATATTACTAAGGACATTGGCAAGTTATTTTAATGCTTTTTACACGCCTCTTACATCAGACTGATTAATACTTTGTGGTTTGAATATTTATAATAGAATTATATCAGATAGATATCAAGATTATTTTGGTTTTTTTTTATTTACATCTCAGTTTAATTATTACACCCCACGTGATAAAACTTATTAAGTACCATTGTAAGCTCATGTGCCAACTGCAGTCATTAATTTAATCTATTTGAAAACAATAACAGTCAAATGTATTCATTCCCAGGCGAGAAAATAACGGAAAGTGTGTCGATTCGTGTTGGCGCGAAAAGAAGATTTGTTGGTTGTACGTTTGATAAAGTGAGCAGATATATGCTTAGTAAGCTGCGTATTTTGTAGACCCGGAATAAAGATGAACCTCGGTTGACAATTAATACAGTTAACTTTAAAATTACATCTATACAGGTTGATTATTAAGGGTGTAAATTTTTTTTTAAATCGAATATATTGTAATTCACAACAATCACAGTTGCCTACGAAATCGGACATTTAAATCGTTAACTACGAATTCTTAGCGCTAAACATTTAATAGCTACTTGATTGGTTTTCTTACGAACAATAATTGTAATTTAAAGCTTCTGATTATGAGCACCGAGCACAAAGTAATAATACGCATTCATCAGATAAATTCCGACAATTGTTGGATATTACAAAAACAGTATCATCGCAGCGTTTCGAATGTAATCGTTATTTGATTAATAAGTATTATTCGATACCAGCTAACAATAAGGTCATTATGGCTTTAGAATATATAACATTAACAGAATGATACTATTAAAGCGCGGCTTATAGTACCCGGCATAGAATAATTTAGCAAATTATAAATGTAGTACTTGGGAAAGAAACTGTTTTAAGTTGAAATATAATTGTAAAGCAAATCTTTTAATACTTAATATGAATATGAAGAAAACATTTACAATTTTTACAAATAACAACAATTATTTAATGTACTATACACTGTTTTATATATGATAAATAATACAATTAACTCATAAAAAAAATATCAGTGACATATTTAACAAAAGGTTAATTCTCATATTATATTCTCATTGTCACTAGGTATACTTTGTTTGACAATGCATTAATTTCTTTACTAGCATTATATTTCTTAAAATAAATTGTAATAATAAAAAAATATGTAATATTATTATTTAATATAACAAGTAGTAGCGCGGTGTATCTATTGCTAATTCACATTCTATGATAGGAACAATCATTCATAATTGGTTTCTTACGAAGATGAAATATTAACGTGAGCCGATTGATGTTAAGTGGTTGGTTTGTAATTATTATTAACTTCTTTAATTTTTATTTAACTATTTTAAAAAGTCCTATTAACTTATGTGTGTCCGTTTTGGATGTATATCGATAAGTAGACAATACATTCTGATGCAGTTTGATAAATTTCAATAGTATTCTTTCTAATTATTTGTTTTCTTTTATTTCTTCGATATGAACAAGCACTGTGGTTGGGAGCAATCTTTCTCTTATTGGCGACAACGCCCCCTTTTGGGCGCTAGAGAACTACCTAGGGTTGCTAGACGTTTCACAGAAAATTGTGTTATGATGCAATAGGAGGATGGACAGTTTAAAAATTTGTATTGAAAATTTATATTTTCATAATATTTTAAAATATTTACAATTAAATCCAGCAATTATATAATATTTGTATTTAATACATTCTGATGCTATCGTTACCTATATTTTGAAATATTTGAAATTATCATGATTTTTTTGTATAATACGAAAATAAATAATTAATGTTTTGTTTGAACTCTTTGTTTGAAGTTATCTTGTTGATTTGTGGATTATCTGGCTAGGTCTTGTTGATAATTACTAATATTAGTTAAGATATAACTCTCAATTCCATTGTATTAATTGTAGTAATCCGTTGTATTAACGCCAGCGTATATAGGCCCATTAGCTCAGTTGGTTAGAGCGTCGTGCTAATAACGCGAAGGTCGCGGGTTCGATCCCCTCATGGGCCAATGGCTATTTTTATAAATTGCCTATTTAAATACTATGTAAATTACAACACCAAATAACTTCTAAACAAAACTTTGGAGGTTTCATTATGATAAATATGATAAATAAGAAAATCCGTCGCCCTTATATTTTTGGTCAATACGCTTTTAAATAACAATACCATTAACACCCGTCATCAATAAAATTGAAAACTATTATAAGGTCATATAAATAGATTATACTCATCCTGTTACATAATCATCTTTAATAACGGCACGAGATTGACCGCATCGGCCCATCTGTTACAATTCCACGTCGATCTCGCTCAAAACTTGCTTCCTACATCTATGCCCTAAGTCATACCCAACCTACACTAATGATCAATGGAATATATGATTTTGAAAGAAAAACAAGGGATAAAAAATATACAATTCTTCAATAGAATTCTTGGTCCCCCAATTGATGTCCACGCGCCATGGAAACGTCGAAACTTTGCGCATATCATTTTACATATGAGCTGTTACATCTGACCGCTTTAATTATATTAATTTTAATTAACTTGGGCAACCAGGACCTCCATTATAGTTAAGCATGGTTTCAAATACTTAATATTTTACCATAGTTCTGGTCCAACCTTATACATTTATGCGTAAAAATATTTACTTATGTCAATGTGTGATTAGTAGTATTCTAAGGGCTACATAGTCGTTAATAAAATTTTCGCAACATTCAATGTGGACGAGTAAAATAATAATTGTCGCCTCTTTATACTTTATTGTGATTATTCAAAGGCTTATAATATAGAGCGGTTTTGTAACTGTTTTTAGTTACAAAACCGCTGTATATTGTATTTTTTCATATTCTATGTTAATTGTGCATAAATCGAAAACGCTATGTAATTGAATCTCATGTTAATCATTGTGATGTAGTTATCATGATTTTTTTACGTGTGTTGTGATTGTACAATTAATTATTGTCATTTTCTTTTAAATGCTCCGTTGGTTCGGACATTTAGAAGAATGGGCGATGAAAGACTGACAAAACTAACAATAGTTATTAAGCCTGTTTTACTAACAAACGCTATTCGATAATAATAAATAATACTAATTATATTCACTGTTACGAATTAAAATTATTACCTTTATTCCTCGGTTATACATTCCGGACTTAATTTTATCTATATGTAGCCTTCTGTTACAAACGTAGGTACGAATGTCTTAAGCAAATTAATTTTTTTACTAAAATCGTGTAAAACCTTGACTTTCTGTCGAAATGAACTGTGTTTATGTCGTATATTTAATTTACAAAAAAAGTAATTTCAACTTATATTTTGCAGTAATGCTCTCTTTCGTAAAGATCAAGACAAAGTACCTACTGAGCGATATCGTTTCAATGTCTTCGCAAGACTTCGCGGTGGGTTGAATATTGTAACGAATGACAACTTGCACGATACTCGACAACATCCTAATCAAATTACAAGCCTCATTTCGCCTCCATCATTACAACTTTTAACACTTTAACGTCCAATACATTCAAAATAATGTTCCTCGGGCCCGTTTTGAGAATTCGGGTTCGAAAATGATCTGTTAAATGCATTTTATATCGATCCCTGTCGTTTAGGATCTTCCAAAGTTTTACCTTTCAAATGCATTAACAAAACATTCATACTCAGTATGTTTTTTAGTCTACTCCTGCTTACAATTATATTTCCGTTCGTGCAATATGGCTGACTGATATTTGAGGCGTTCTATATCAACGTTTTCAAAATATATGCTTCGTGCATGTAATTTGGAAATGCTTATGCAGTCCTTTTGCACTATCCAGATATGTCAAGTCGAGCATCGCTAAGCGGTATGCAATGACGTATTTTCAAAAGACATGTTCAAGAGTACAACACGCTTTTGGTCCCAATAGTTATACCATTAATTTTATTCGGTATGTTCTTTGTATACATGCTTGTTAACAACGAAATATAAGTTATGGGCAGGTTTATCTGCTTACGATAAATATAGAAAAACATAAGATATGTAACATTTTCGATTCATCGCCATTATGTACCTTATTTACCAGTTTCAAATAGGGTCATCAAAACAACAACAAAAAGTATTACAAACTTTATTCACACAAATATTTTTTCTTGTATAATTTTTTTGACAAATTATCTAAATATACATATTATTGCCTCACTCTTACAACATTTACAAACAACAATATATGCTTATCCACTAATTAAGTACAAAAATGGTTTTGTTAATTTTGTTTAATAAATAAATAAGCCTCTTTGTGATAAGATGCTCATGCTATTGGCTCCAATCGGATTTTATTAGCAAGAAACCTCTAAAACTTTAATTAATTGCACAACCGGCCGGTAATAAAATTTACAAACATTTAATGGCATACTTTATAAATATTTACATTTATTAACAACGTGAATTAAAATGTTCGATAAGAACCATAAATAAAAATATAACACTTTGACATAATATTGGTTATAATATTTAATATACATAAATTTTAAATAAAATAAGTTAAGTTCTTTCGAGGTTAACCTAGAAGATTTCGAATAGAACTAAGGGTTTGGTTATTTATTAGACGTAAACGTTTAATTAATATAGTTTTGTGAAATTTTCATTATATTTGTTTATCTTTTCTTTCACATCCAATTATATTCCATTTTCATTTCATATTATAAATGCAATTCCATTAAATATTTTCTCGTAACATTCACATTAAAGGAAATTGAGAAATTAAGTAATTCCAAACATTTTTTAATATACAACAACATGCAGAATAATTATATTTAATTAATTCACAGCTTTACAATTTTGAATAAAACTTATATGTAGTTTTCATTATCTCAAAGTTAAAAACAGAATTAATTGTGCCATTCGTTTTATAAGAATTTTTTTGCATGACATACGCTATTTACGCTCCCTAAGCTCCGTCCTCAAACAAATTATACGTAACATATGTATATCCTAAATTCTGGAAAATAAATATCAAAATAAAAATAAAAATAAAAGCAAAGTAAAAATTAAAAAAAAAACATTAAAAGGTTACATTAAATATATATACTAAATTATTCTTTAATTTGTAAGTTGAGGTATGAATTGGTAGCTTACAAACTACACATATTTTCGTTTAAGTTACTATCAACAAGTAATGAAGAGTGCTAAATGGTCATAAAGTCATATATATTTCTTAATCTATTCGGTGTATTAAAAACATTAGTTTAGTTTTTTTTTTTAATTTTCCATCTGATTAACATTCGACGGATCGTACATATGGCGAATCATCCAAATTTTTTATGGACGCGGCGGACGCGCGACCGTCGCGACTAGTGATAATCGAAATAACACTTCGATGCTCCGAGTCGCTGTCGCCGCTCAAAATAATATTAGTTTCACCAGCAAAGCCCGAGTCTATCTGGTCTTGGTTACATAATTTTTGTTCCTCGTAGCTCTTCATAGCCAATTCTGCGTACAGCTGCTTCGGATCATCCAAATTTCCAAAGAACACCGAATCAGTTTCGACACTCTCTCCACCAGATTCACTCCGTCCATCGCATAGAGACTCTAAATCGTCAGTATCGGACTCGATTGCTAGATGCGCTGTTCTGTTAACTAATGTAGTTGTCGGCTTTTGAATAGCCTCTGGCGGAACGAATTTTGGTTTTAATTGCATTAAATATCTCGCTCTTCGCTTCGACTCATTGGAATCTGTACTCAAATATCCCGAGTCTTCGGTTCTACAAAGCTTTTTAAGATCGACTCGTCTTGATCTTGTTCTTGCTGATCGGCGGCCTGATCGACGAGCATTTAGATTTTCTGCCCTGGTATATAGTGGAAACCTATCCCTTTCTTCTGATGAACGGTGTCTTTCACTAGCGGGACTATCTCGAACTGAGTTATTGGTTTTTATAGAAAAATCTGAACCCCTTCGTTGCTTTGGTGGTATAGGCGGCTTGGGCTCCTTATGCTCTTCAGGAGATCGAACAAAATTCTGAATTCTAATTGAATTTGTATGTGATACCAATTCTGTATTATCATAGGGAAGACTACCTCGTCTCTCATAGAAGCGGAAATTATTATCTTGTGCTTTAGTTTTAGCCTCATAAATTTGTCTTAAACTACCTATCTTTCTAGTAAAAGCTTCTTCAGGTGGGCTCTTATGTTTTTCATTTGGCGTATCCTGAAGCCTGTGTTTAAAGCTACCACCGGATTTCAAAAGTATTTTCTCAACACATTTTGCGGGTACTCGTTTAGGTTTTCTGTCAAGAGTGTCGGGATCAAAGTCATCATTGACATTTCGTCTATTTTGTATAGGTGAACCACGTACTTCAATTGTCAAAGGACCAGGTTTCTCTACGTTATTATATATTGGTTCGCCTGAAAGTAAAAAAGTGTTGTTTGCGTACGAATAGTCTTGAGTGACGGACTGTACTTTAATGTTTTGAGAATTGACTTTGTTTTTATTATCTTCTGTTTCTTTCAGGTCTCGCCAACTACGTGATAATCGTCCTCGTGTTACTTGAAAACCTTGATGATTAATCGTTTCTTCTTTTTGAACTAATTCTGAACCGATATCTAGAGAAAATCTCCTGTGTTTGTTCATGCGTTCTAAGCTATCACATTCAATCGTATGTTGTCGATTTAAGTTAGTTTCTTGTTTACGAGAATCTGATAGAACATTATCATCACTGAAATAGTGGGAGTCTGCTGCTGCTACAGGTATTACCAGCTTTGGAGCAATAGGAGGAATTTGCTTAACTTTAATATTTTGAGATTCTTCTGGCTCTATACGCTTACATTTATTTAACTCGCGTATAACAGCTTCCATCTTCTTTTTTACTTCTGGCGATATGGGTACTTCTTCGCCATTGGATGTTTCGGTAATTAATGGCTGATTTATTGGAGGCGGAGGTGGCGGAGGTAATCGTTTTCTGATTCTTCTTGTGGCATGATTAGAAGGACTTTTTTTTTCTTGCGAAACAATGGTCGTAACTGGAGGAATCAACATACTTTCTTTTTTACTTGATTCCGACGAGGTAATTACGTTAGACTTTATTACTGTCACTGCTTCTCTCATACCATTTATACTATCTAGACGCTCGTTTTTATTAGAATCGTTAAAATAATCTCTGATAATCGTCTCAGATACTTTAACAATCTGCAATTCTTCTATCTTCGGTGGCTCTCTGTTTATCAACTCCTCGTCGTGGTGTCGTTGCGGTGGGGGTGGCGGCGAATTGGGTATCTCTTCTTCCCGAACCTTTGGCTCTATTACTCTTGGAGTTCCACTGACCTTAGCTACGGACTTCATGGGGCGTGTAATTGTTGTAACAGGTGATGGTACTTCATCTAGCCATTTCTGAACTATACTTTGTTTATAGTCATCGCTCACACATGTTTTACATGAATTTGATCTTATTAGTCCTGTAGATTTTTGTGCTCTAACACTACTATCGCATCCTGGACATCCACCGCAATGGACTGCCCTTCTACTATTTTCTCTCTTAAGACTTATTGCACTAAATCTACGCCCACGTCTTGCACATGGTATATCCCAACCAAGATCTATTGTATGATAGAGTTCCTCCTCTGGTATATCAGATAGTATTGGAATAAATCTTTTTGATATCATTTTCTCTTTTGCTATAGACATGACCTCACGAAGTTTGATTAGGAACTCAACAGCTGCTGGTGGTGGATTCTGTAAATTAAAATGTTATTAGAGATATATTACATAAATTTTTTAACATATTATGTCGAGAAAGTTGATGAAAAAAGTTTCCCTTATATACCTTCAAAAGCTCAGTTTCGAAGAATGTTGGATTAAAGTATAATTTTCTTCTGATAGCTGGTTCCCCAATAGACGACGGAGATGAAGTTGCATTATTTTCAACACTACAGTCGAGTATCGATAAATCTGAATGTGGCGCCCTTTCCAATTCAGGTGACGCTGATCGCCTTTGGAAACGTTCGGCGAAACGCTCTGGTGTTTGTGTCCTTATTGTGGGTCTTACTGGTTTCTTTTTGCGGGTATGTACAATTGCAGACACAACGTTGTAGTTTGAGTTCTGGTACTATGAAGAAAAGGAAATTTAATTATTTGATTTACATTTATTGTAGAAACGTTCTCTCATCTTTTTAATCTATGACATGTACCTTTTTACTGTGGGAAGGTGACGAATCAAGAGTATCCTCTGTACGCTCGCTCACATCAGATAAACCAGATTCATGCAAGTAGTCGTTTCGCAAGGTGTCCAATTTTAGTAATGGGTTGGTTTTCATACGCTGGAAAAGTAACGAAAACATCAAATAACCACGGGAATTGCGTCATGCACAAATAAATGCTTAACCAATTTAGTGATAAAAACAATTGAGGCTCGATAACAATATGTCAAACATTTCTTATCTGTTTTCTTAATGGACTTTCCAATATTAAGTCAAGTTAACTATGCATAGTTTCAATATATCAGAAAATCCTGAAGTCGTCGATGTTAATAAAAATGTTCGTTAAATTTTTTTCATGTGACAAATATTTTAATTAGTTTCGCCCTTACCATACTATCCATGTCAATCCTCGAGTCCAATGTGGACCCATTATCAGTGGACAGAGTATTGGACAGATTCATCTCTGGATCCTTAATTTTCCTTTTTTGCTTCTGCTTATAATGCACATAGAATATAATGCCTGCTGCATACACGAAGATCAACATCAGCACGCACACTCCAATCGCTAAGGCTTCTAATACGCTGAGCCCGTGCCCTTGCGTCGCTGGTTCAGTAGTTACCGTCTCACCCGCGTTGAAAGGTATGGAGCGTACATCTGAGAAAAGCATATACCTCACATGGATCTAATAATAATGATGAAAATATGAATTCATGTCGTTTGTATCGATGATAGAAATCGACACTACCGGTCTACTATAGCCCGGTCTACTATAGCCCGGTCAACTATAGCCCGA
>DWQQ01000823.1:0-10300 GCA_018244775.1 Oxynetra roscius flavomaculata | reverse complement strand
CAGAGATGTTTGGCACTTCGTGCTCTCTGCCTACCCCGCTAGGGACCTGGCGTGACGGTTATTTATTTATTTATTTTTATTTACGTTTCTAAGTGCCAGTAGGCATAGGTACTTAACACGCCGCTCGGAACATTCTAGGGTGTCAACAACTCTATAGTGTCCTAGTGTCCAGGTTTCATCACAATGTCTACGTTCACCGCAACGGCGACTGATTTTTTATCATATTATGTCTATTGGTATTCATTCTAATTGATTTTCACGTAAGACAATTGATACAATCCTCTTTTCCCTCGTTATTGTCTCATTCGCTCTCATACGGATACTTAAGTTCTTTTTTTTTGCTTACTCAGCGAATTATTTACGTATTTCGATCACCTACCTAATGGCCAGTAACTAAACAAAAAAATACAAAATAGCAAAGTCTAAATGGCAAAATTCTCTGATATATCTATAATAACTTATCAAAAATTACCTGTTTTTCAGCACCCTAATTTGAGGCAACTTCAGTACCATTGCAATGTCAGTTTATTAATGATTGTTAATAACAATATTGTAGGAACATATATTCCTATTGGATTTCTATAACACTTGCGTAATACAATTAAAATCACCGCTACAAAATGTTCATAATAGTACGTACTGGCCTATTTGTGAACATTCCTTAAGTATAAATTCCTTAAGTATTCATTCGTTTTTTTATCTGCGAATTATATAACATCGACATGTTCGTTATCTGTGCCAGTTGAACATAATAATTTCGGACCCTCACTTCTTAACGTACAATTGCAAAGAAAATTATACGCTGATTGTGTCCCCCCTCATTGCGAATGGTAACGAGCGACGATAATTTATGAACTGAGAAACTTTATTTCGTTATAAGAAATCTTGTTACGAGCATCTACCTACCCACCTACCTATATCAAATCCTATTATGAATTTTGTTTACTGATAAATTGAGAAACAACATTCATATAACTGAAGATGTAATCCAGTATAGAGAACTCTTGCAGGTACTTTATTGCTTAGCGCTGCGTCATTTCAGTCTCTCGATGATGCTAAAATTGATTAATATTTAATCGATTAAAAAAAAGTAAAAAAGAAGATCAGTAGTTACTTAATGCTTCCGCATTACACAAATTCTACCGAAAGTTACGAAAAAAAATATTATGCAACAGATAAGCAGTCATGTACATTTTAAAATCCCAAATTAAGAAGAAGAAAGCGGCATTTGGTATAAATCCGCGACTGTGAGTCCCACTCATTACGGGAAGATAAAATTTAAATTGCTAAACACCCCTTCGAAAAAACGGGGTAGTGGGGGCGAAAAAAGTAAAAGAGGGCTGTAAGGAGGGACTCTCCCTTTGCCATTGATATCTTTGCGCCTTTCTTGGCAAAGATTTCACTTAATATAAATGCTGCGCAAATGACAATAACGAAATACGAATACTTCTTTTTCAATATTTAACGCGATTTAATTTTATACAAATATTTGCTAAGGACTTGTCTGAACTAATTTAAATTTTCAAAACTTATTTTTGATAAATTAGAAGTGGGCTATTCGTTTTTAAGAATCGCCAAAGTCGTCCAAAGTTGTCCGGGACGCAGTGATTTACCTAGACGTCATGACCGAGTGGAAATTAAAAAGTTAAGCCCAACCAAAATGGCGGTGGTCTCGCAGAGCATGAGGCTGTTAGAAATACCATAAAGTGCTTTAAGTGACCAACGAATATAGTCAATACTCTATATGTGAAGATCTAAACCCAAATAATTACGCGAATTAATACATATTCTAGTCAACTATTAATGAATTTTCATTGAAATTTATAAACAAATATTTCTACACATTTATATATGTTAGCATACATACATAATTATGTCTCTAACCATGACATACTGACATGTCAAAGTTTTAAATAACCCGCTCCTTATTGTAAATATTTGTTAAAAAAATTACTAACATCCCAGAAACGATTTTTTCATACGCCGTTTTTCTATATATAAATCACCTCAGAGTCCCATTTTCAGTTGTTTTAAAATAAACTGGATTGTATACAAAGCGGCGTCCATAAGCGACAGATGGTAGAGCTAAACGACAGGTCTATATAATAATGATCCTGTGGTCGAAATAGTTTCGAGTTCGGGAGGGAAAGTGTTCGCAACTTTTTAATTTGGACCGTTCCATGTTCGAAAGTCGAATTTTTCATCGCAAAGTTCGCTGGCTCGCCGAGGTGCGAAGCGCTTAATAGTCTAACTTTGCTGTTAGCTCACTCTTTTATTTTTGAAGGCATCAAGCGAAGTTAGTTCGGCGAGAATATTTTAAGAAATTCACTTTCGTCGCTGTTTTGTGTCATTAAATTTCTAAGCTAATTTTCTGCCTCGAATACTAATTCTTAACTGTCAAACTGGTTTTCGTAAGTTTTTTATAATTTTAAAGTGTGTAAAATAATTAAACAATTTAGTAGCTCATTAAACTAAATTTTTGGCTCTAAATGAACCCAATTCATAATTTTGCCATAGCAATCGTTAGCTCTTTATATGTTCTATCTCTTTCTGTAACATACGGAAAGCTGTGGGATAGACAGAAACATAAGATACAATAGGTAGGGCGCTGCAATTGTGTGATTATTGATACAGTAATAAATATTTATGGTTACATAGGTGGCGATTATTATTTTTGCTTTTCTTTAAAACTCTTATCATTTTGAGTAACAAAAAACCGCGTCAGTGGCGCTTAAACTGCGTGCCAAATTGTAAATACCTACATGCTAATTTTTTATGATTAGAATGGAAATATATTTGGGTAAGACTTCATATTATACATTGTTGACCAAAACCTGAAGTGACAAATCAATTATTTCGAGCTACAGTAAGTAATCTAGATGTAACTTTTAAGCACTAGAACAAGCAATAATTAAACCGATTCACTTGAACATGTCTCTCGCACCGACGTTTAACCAAAACTTTTAAGCCTTTAAAACTCACCGTAGAGAAATAGTTAACTTTATTAAAGGTGTATCGAAAACTCCGCTCTCTGCATCCTGTCGCGCGTCCTGTCACACCGGAACCCGGCTATTACGTCACTTCCGGCGGGGCAGGAAACACGCAACTTACGAAATAAGATAATATTTCGCAAGGGACACATGCGTCGGTTTATGTTATGATAAAAAAAATTACAGTAATTCACTGAAATGGTGTTGATTTTAAAATTTTTGTGACATTTGGAATATGAAGCGTGTCAAATTTAAAGTATTTGATTTATTTAAGAATATGCTAAATCTTTGACTGACTCGCATAATATTAGTCTTCTGTTGGCTGCTACTTACTACTTTATTTAAGAATATTGTTATAGCTAACTTATAATAATAGTTTTTTTATTATATGTCTTTCATACACACAAACTGTTAAATAAGAACCAAATGCCTCTGAATCAATCAGAAAAACATATTTTTTCATATGACAAAATCGCTAAAACATTTTTGAGTATTGAAAAAGTAAAATATAAAGTTGGAATATCGATCAATACTCATAAAACATCTCTTAATTTTATATACTTTATAGCGAAGAACAAGCGACACTCCAAATGCAATCATAAAACCACAGCAATACAGTTCAAATTGCTATGAACTTGATCGGTTCGAAACGAGAACTTTTCTTAAGTTGGCAACAATTATTCTTGAAAATGGCGGCAGAAAAACTGGGGGTTTTCAAGGGATCGGACCGATTTAGATTTATTTTTCGCCCTCACGGGGACGAAAGTTTGCCGCTTCGGGGGTCGAATTTGTAAGGGAGAGTACTAATTACGTAATTTGTTATTTTGTTATACTTACATTACATTTTTAATATTCGCCTGCCATATTTTTAATCTGTTTTACAATAAAAGCGATATTTTGTTTATTGTATATCTATGTCCAAAGGCAATACACAAGTGCAGTTTAAAATACATAATCTAAGTATATTAGTTATGACCATCCCAGTGTAACATTCCCACACATACTAACATTACTAATTGGAGTAATGTTACTAACAGTCCTATTACCCATGAATACTAATAGTCTTATTACAAACTTATACCAACTGAACTAGTCCACTCCAACAGGCCTATTCCTACTGTCTTGTTCGACTTGGTTTTAGTGTACAAGGATCACAGCGACCTGTAATGCTTGATCATTTTCTATGCTTTTCACTTTAAAAGAACATTTAATGTATCCAATAATAAATAATGCATACCTCTGATGCCGATCATAAATAACATATCGAACTCCATTTCTTTATTAAACATCAACCCACTTATTCGGGTTTCTTCATTTCTCTTGCGGTATTTTATCCATACGCAATATGTCGTTTGTATTTATTTTGTTATCCTTTGGAATACAAACAATATATGATATACAGGAATGAAACAACAGTTAACAAAACATAAAATCAGCGAAATGTCCACTAAATTATCCGCATTTCATTGGCTTTATTGATATGTTGATGCAGTGGTTGGTGTACCTGAGCGGGTTTGCGGGTTCGATTCCCGATCGGGACTAATATTTTTGAGTAAAACAATCTATGTAAGTATACGGTTGTGTATGTACTCGTATGTAGTACAGCCGTCAGGTTACCATAACACGCGCTCCGCCTACTTTGCGACCAGATGATCCAGTGTACAGTTGAGATGACATTCCTTGAGTATTATATATATGCCAATTCAAATGCAAATGTATGGCATTTATACTTTATTACCTTTGTAGGTACATACGCAATTTTTTATCTATTTTATAAGCACATGTAATTATAAATTTGCCTACTCCACATAAAATGGACAATATTAAATATGAGAGCGCGAATCCTAAATTAGATGTGTTCATAAATCGTAACTTTTCTTCCAACCGTACACTGCAGCTAATGATTCTTCAACGATAAAAAAAAATTAAAATGGGGTGGCATTCAGCCCCTCGCAAAAATTAGCTTCTTCCCCCTTCGATTTACTAAGTTTTTTACATTATGTCACGTAACATATCACCCCGCGTGTTGCTTTAAAATTATATTTAAAAAAACTTAAATAAAACTGTCTTGAATATTACAACTTATGTAAAATAAATATACCACACTTATCTATTTACTTCCACTTTATATTATTTAAGGTGAAAATATTCTTATGTCACCACTGGATATGGGGCTCCTTTCAGAATGAGAGAAGACTTGAGCCCGTAATCAACCAACTTTTCTCCGACATAACCTTCCACGCCACAAAACTGTGGCTAGTTGATTTCCTGACGATCTTTTTTATTACTCTGCTGTCCGATCGGATTGCATAGCTTTAGTAACTCTGCGAGCACAATATTATCGCAAGATCACAACGTATATATAATATTCTTATTATTTAATTTGCTATCAATCATATGCTATTTAAAAATACCTACTGGCATTATTATGAATGTAATCTTAGCCTGTGATTGCAATGCAACATGTTTTCTTTTTTTATCCTTTTAAATTGTTGATCAATAAGTAAATAAACCTTCTCTCTCTCTTCAGCCAACGTTCGCCCACTGTTGGAATGCTGTTCATATACTACAGAAATTTAGCGAATGCGTTGTTAGTAAAAAATAGTAACTCTTAATATTACTTTTACTGATATGTAAAAGCAAATAAAAGTGTAGTATTTTAACCTTAAATTAAAATTCTCAGCTAACCTAAAAAGCTATATTTCTACTTCGTCTCTGTTCAGTTTTTCATTCACTTTATAACTCGATTCTGCGATATTGATAGCTATTTCAAAGGACGTTGAATAAAATATTAGCAATTCTGAATAACTTAGTCAATTGTAACTGTTCAAATTTATTTCTATCGCAAAAATCATTTTAAAACAGCAAATAATCTATGTATATGCCAGTAAATATTTAAAAAAATTATACATATTTCCAATGAACAAAAATATTCGCCTAATCTAGTTTTCGTAAACCAATAGAAGACTGAAATTTTTTTGAAAATTAAACAGTAATTAATTAATTATTTTATATTTGCACAAGTTTTAAATGTATAAATAGAATACAAAATATATCATACAAGTTGCTGGAACATTATAAAAATTGAGTTCATATTATTATTACATTAAATACAAGTTTAAATTATGAACAACCGTTGTTTCACACCAGATAACAAACAAATTCGTCATATTTAATCTGTGTCCAGTTTCCCGCCGTAGATATCTTTCTATAACTGGAGGCGGGCGTTGCTGAAATTGTCTTAATTTTTCATCTCGGCTCCCCTGCCCCCGGCCCCTGCTCATAATTGTTTTTAATTTAAGCACGGAATGAGAAACGCTGTACAGCCAGTTTGCAGAAAAATCTGCACTCTTGTTAAATGGCGGGAAAACAGAACAGTTTTTTAACAAACACAAAGGTAACATTACATTATGCTATTTATATTATTATATAATTATTTTGTTACGTATATATTATTTTATAAAACAAATGATAAGTCTAAATTTTAATTCTAAAATAATACAATATATTATCGCTCTGTACTACTAAATGTTGTAAACACATTAAGTCAACGCAGGAGTCAAATACTCAATTGTCAAGTAATGTGAACCGACCGATACACTCCAAACCGTCTTGTAAATCTAATCGTTGCTTTATATTGCCTTATTGTCAAATACGCCTGTTTCCACACCAGATAGCATTTTTGTTATACCTAAATTCGCCACAAAGCCAAACTATCACTGATTTCTTTAAATGTAGGCATTACAATTTGTGGTGTATATTTTTATTGTTAATTTATTGTTATGTTAGTACCGTGTAGTAAATTTTAAAAAGGGGCATGCACCGTCGGCCTCTGGCGCGCTTCCAGCAGCCTGTCTGTCTGTCTCCATCCGTTTCCGACTAACTCCCCGAAATATGTTTCAATTCACGAAAACATGGTAGAAGTTTTCTTTGCGTTCGTATTGCTACTTTTATGGCTATTACAATACATCTTATGTGTTTACAGCTTATATTTTCTTGTGCGTCGCCATTTTACAGAACTTAGTAGCTCTTCCGCCAATTTTTGATTCAGTTAATCAAACCTAGTAGATACCAAACCATGTATTGAGATCTCATTTTTTACATCAAAGAGTATACCTGTGAGTATTATAATGTCTTATACCTTGTATTATAATACCTTTTCCATAATTACTGAGACAGCTGGATGGATTACCACATGTTCCACACTTACCACATGTTCTCACCATCACCCTGTCTTGACTGGGAGGGAATGCCCCTAGGCATTAAGTGCGCCGCTTAGGAAACCTAGGTATAGGTGATACAATAAAGACTAAATAAAATAAGGGATAGTTATAATTGTACACTACAGGCAATTAATAAAGAAAGCAATCTTCAAAACAGATAATAACTTGTTCTCATAAGCGAAATGGATTACTTAGAGAAACTAGCAAACAAAGACACAGCAGTCACACGGGGTCCGTCCGCGACCTCTGCAACCAACCTCCAATAGTACTGTAGTAAGGGCACTATCAACATCAATTACTTTGATAAGTATTAAGACACAAAATAATCCTATAGACAGATCCGTTTGATCGATTCGACGATGGTTATTCGAAAGCTAACTTCGAATTGAACAAAAATTTTACAAAATACGTACATTCATACCCGTCTCCATCCGCACGGATAAGTTAATGATATCCGGGGACCATCCGTTTTAAGCGTCCATATAAGAAGTGACTCCAAATAACCTGTGTCTTTTCCCAGTGTCAATGCTATCCTTGTACCATTTCTAATTTCAATATAATCAGTACAGCAATTTTTGTGTGATAACGTAACAGACAGATTCAGTTATTTCCGGATTTATAATATTGATGTACATATATGTTAATATAAAATGTATAAATATAAAGTTTGTGATGGTTGATATGCAGTTTGTGGTCAAATTCTTTCCTTCCCATCTCTGCATTCCCAAGTGTTCTGAAAGTAATTTAGTTTTAGAAATTATTAGTACCTACTTGTATACAAAATGTACTTTATGTACTGTATATATTTATAAAAATGACGTGCATAGAATAAATATTATGATACTAATATGGACAACGACGCGTTTCATAGAGCTATCCCATATACCAACTTAATGTCTCAGTAAGAATGCGAAATTTATCAATGACTGGCCGCTGGTGCAGTGGTTAGTGAACCTGACTGCTGCGCCGGGTGTCGTGGGTTCGATCCCCACCCAAGACAAATATTTGTGTGAAGAACACATGTATTTAGTCTGCGTCTGGGTGTAAAACAAAAAAAAATCTATATAAGTATATATTTATATGTATATAAGTAGTTTATCAGCCATCTGTTTACCATACACAGGAACATTAAGTACATACTTTGTAATCAGATGGCCGTGTGTGGAGATGTCCCAAGATATTATTATTATTATTATTATTATAGTGTTATTTTGTTTAAAGCGTACTTCCTATTTCTGTAATGTTCGACCGTTTGTTATTGACATTCATTGCCGTGTACGACCAACTACGGCCATTATCGATTTTCTCTTTAAATAGGTTAATCCACTCCGCTGTACTTAAAAAAATAAATATGCATACACAAATGTTAACATAAAATACAGAAAACTATATCAAAACTACTAAGATATCTCGTAAAATTAATACAAACAGACAAATAGATTGACTATTGAGCGAGATATAATATCAATAGCCTGACTATGGAATTTTATTACTTCAATTTCAATAAAGAAGTCCCCAAGCGAGCGGCCATCTTGTGATAGATTGGAAGCGAAGCTGAAACGGGATCTGTTTCAGAAAACGAACAAATTAGCACCCAATACTAAAGTTTCTTTCAAAAAATGTATGGCCACCTTTATTTATTAAACATCAGTATTTTTATTCAGTATTTCATTGTAATTTAAATATAATAGGTCTAAAAGATATTACTACAGAGACAGTTATTCAGTGTTTTATTATTGTAGTGATGTTTTATTTTCTTTTTAATTATCTTCTAGAACAACAGAAGTGATATGATCTCGTCAGTCGGCTACATTAGTTGTTAGGACATACATGAAATATACACCAATTCGTATGCATAACTTACATTGGCCCTGAGATGCTCATAAGAATTTATTGATGTCATATATTGAACAATTTCAATATTGCCATATTAAATATTTACATACACAATAAGGTTTTGGCATAGCTATATTGGAGAGCATCAAAAAATATTTTAAATACAGATGGAGTTTTTAACAGAATAAAAAATATTAAAGTGTATCTATCGAATTAAAAAATGTAAAAATCCAAATAAACATTGATAGAATTCTAATCACGCTTTCTTTAACGGTACAACATTTATTTTAAATTTCAATGAATAAAATATGCCTGACTGTCAACATCATATCATTAGCCTCAAACAAAAGAAACAAAAAAATAAATAAACAAAGCGGGAAAACAGCGGCAGTAATTCGAGAACACGCTTCAAAAATTCGCAACTGACAGCGGCGTACTAAAGAAACAAATTAAAATAGGTAGGTATCCGTCTACAATAGCAATAAGATAAGAACGCCACCCTACAACACCCCGGAAAAAAAGGTGAAGAAAGAAATGGAGCATTCCCTGCTCGGGATAGAAAAGGATAGACGCCCCGCGAAAAATTAAGATTCAAATAGTAAGAAAATTAAAATTCGTCGAACGGTCAGCATTCTGTCCTTTTCTGGCGCGTTTTAAATATATACACCCGTCTCGTTCTGTGAGCGGAGTAAAAAAAGAAGGGTGATCGAAGTTTCATTAGGGAGGGGGCAACGGGAAAGATCTTATTGGAATTGTAATGACGGTCGCTCCCAAGCCAGGTTTGCGACGCTCGGTGAAAACTAATTGAGTTTTTTCTTGTGTTGACCTTATGCATATTATAATGGAAAATGGTTTCTATATATTTAATTAATATAGCGTGTATACGCTTCACATTTAGTATTAACAAGTGGAGTATAAAATTGTAAGCTTATAGTTCAAAGAATTTGACTTTAAAGTGACACTAAAAATATCTAACGTAATGCATTAGTTATATGGTTAGTACGTTAAAATTGAAAATACTAACGTTTTTGAATGAAATTTTGTAAACGCTTTTATCGTTCCACAGTTGGACACGTGGCAGCCACAATATGAGATGGGGAAAGTCACAATCAGCCACGTTCTCCAATGCTGGTTGGCGGACTTCATATTTATTTATTTTTATTTATTTATTTACACTTTATTGGTACACCTTTAAATAATATAAAGTTGTCACAAAGGGCGAACTTAATGCCTTATGGCATTATCTGCCAG
>DWQQ01000822.1:0-10302 GCA_018244775.1 Oxynetra roscius flavomaculata | reverse complement strand
CGAGTTTGTAGAAACATATATGTACATGTTACGAGTTTGCATAGGTAGATATATGCGCAACATATATAAATATGATTAAGTTGCTGTAATAATAAAATTGAGTATCGCCTAATATAATGTCAATGAGTTAAAGATATTTGTTTAACCGGTGTTTATGACGGCCTATAAAAATATGTAAATATTTTGATGCAATTGCATGAACTGCGGTCGCGGTGTACCTAAATGTTAGATAATTTCGATCTACCCCGCGTTCAATCTGTCTATGACTCAGTGTTAAGTGTTATGCGTTGTAATAATATAATACTCAATATACATGTACTCAGCCTTTAAGCCTTGCGGTTGTATCCACTAGCGTGTAATTGATATCACTTAACGATACGGAAGGGCAAGGGCATATCGACATTATCGACGACACGACAGTTCTGTCGTTTGTCAAATTTTTTTTACTCAACTAATAAATTAAATTAACATATAAGCGAAATAATGCGGTGGATCGATATTGCAACAGATCTTTTGCAACAAATATGTGGGAAAACAAAACGTTGCTTTTAAGGTATTAAGAAAAGGCTCATGTAATGTGAAAAGAAAATGTGTTTAGCAATTTTTAAATCAAAGTTATTAATTTGCACAAATATGGGTATTATAAGACTTAGGTTCATTAAAAGAATCAGGTTTATGTATGTTTGACACAATAGATAATTGAAAGAAAGAATAAAATACATAAACATCTAAGTAAATAAGATAATGTTTGTACCGGTGTGTCTTTGTTCAACTGTGTCTTGGGAATTTATTCTGCATTTTATAAACACACGCCACACTTCCGCCATGACATCATGTAAAATATATATGTTTATTGCAGTTAGATACACGTTTTCTCGTGTTATTGTCTAGTCCTAGAAGCAGAGGACTAAGTTACACCGTATCGACCCCTTTTATGTAATGTTCAAGATATTGAAATAATAGTGATATCCTTAAAAGTTCGCCAGAATATGGGAATCAATGTTATTTATATTATTAATATATAAAACAAGCTTGTGTCTGTTTGTTTGTTACGTTTCTACGCCTACTCACTTCTATTAATTGTGTGAGAATTTAGTAAGGATTGTAAAATAACATAGTAAGGATAGGTACCGGACCGGCTATTTTGAATAGTTATTATTATAATATTATTCTGTAAATAGTAAGTAACAAACATAACAATGGACGATATAGACAAAAATTTTAACAAAGTAAAGTTGTTTATTGTTATTGGGCGAAAAATTGCGTGAGGTATAAGGATAGCAGAATTGATATACCGGGCTTTTATAAGACGAAATTTCACACAATCGATTGTGATGTTTAATATGTTGAGATAGAGTTCATTGGAGGTGGCAAGTTGTGTTGGTTATATACTAACAAGCTGTTATTCGCGAGAATGTAAACCATTATCTGAGATCAACTCGTTACGGACGACACTTCAATGGCGTAGAACTGGTATGGACATATGTAGCGTACACTGCCATTTTAATTATTATTTGTATTTATTTTGGATCAGTCTTTAAACCAATTATAGGCGATTTAGATTAAAGCCGCTTAGTACTTGTTTATTGATGAATGTAACACGCAACTTTAATAATAAATGAATATTAATAAATGTTGTTTGGTTTATTTAAAAAAATCACTAAGAACATAAATCATTTCTAATCGATGGCACATTTTTGGTTTTAAACGAATGAGGTTCATTGTAATAAGTTTAAACGAACTGATTGTGATCCCGCCATTTTGTATGCTCCCGCCATTTTGTATGCTCCCGCCATTATGTATAAGCCACGATTAATTAAACAATGAATGGTTGTCATAAGACTATCGGAGTAAATATTCGAGATTATTAGTTTGTACTGCGTTGACGTATAAATATCTTTTGAATTTTAAATTTTAAACAGTTACACGAGTCGCGACGTTTTTTGTTTGCGCAATTTATTGAGATAATTTATCTTCTCCATTTTGCATCATCTAAAGAAAAAGGGATACGATTTTTCAATTTTGCCAAGCATGTTCTCGATGTAATGATGAAGCAAAAAAAGCGTTTTGCATATTATTCACTTGCTCTCCAAAAAAGCTTTGCCCTTAACGATCGAACTTCTTTTTGCGACGGACCAGTTATGGTAATCGGTGGAAGCGCATGTTTTTCAGAAAGCTGGCAACAATTTTGGTTAAAAAAAGAAAAGTAACTATGCTGTCCGCCAAAAATAGTTTTGCTTGTGCCTTTATTTAATAGATTTATAATATAGATTTGTATAGAATATTAGAATATTAAAATTATGCTATACGTTTATGCACTAATCTTTGTATCTCTTTTAAGTTATTTCTATAGCTCCTATAATTGCCATACTATTCTTTTATATTGTTAGTTATGTTACAAGTCACCTAACTTATATCAAATGGTCGAATAATTGTTATTAATAAATGAGGAAAAAGAAAATATCGAGAATATTAAAGATAATCGAGTAGAAAATCAATCTATTGATTTTCTGTGGCCGGCGTAATATTCTATTTGTAAGTGCCTAGTGAACATTTAAATATGCCAATATACTGTAAGTGTCGATTATAAAATGTACACCATTTGTATATTTTTCTTAGTTAATAACATGAGTTTGAAAAATATGAGCTCTTCTATTAAAATTGACGCGAATGCTTCAAACTTGTTGGGATACTTATGGTTACATAAATATACCCGCATTTCTAAAACAATTTATATTTCAAAATACTTTTGACTCCACTTTATCGACAAGCGCCTTTAACAAATTCGTACGTATAAGAGTTATATAGCATCCTTATTCATAAATGCTTTATAGCAATGCCCTCAGTGCAGTGCCTAGTTTGTTTCTTTCCAACATATGTCCAATGCGACAAAACGAAAGAGACAAAACATGCAATATCTCTATTCATACTGCAGTTTATGGACTGTTTACTACGCTTGTATCAAGCGAATCATTATATGTAATTCGGTACAGATGAAAAAATCTTTATCGCGATGGCCCTCGTGAGTTACGGTGAAATTTATTGTACGATTTCAGTATCGTATACACATATATCGGGAGATTCATATGGAACTACTTCACCTCCAATACATTTCAGACAAAACCAAAGAAAGAGCTAATACTATTATGCTTTTCCTTTTGAGTTTTTTGCCGATTTTATAATAGTATGGAGAGATTATTGTTCATTACGTTACGAATGTTAACTATATTTGTAGACGGAAAAGCAGATATTTGTATGAAATGTGGGATTTTGTTGATTTTAACTGAGGGTATCATTTCACGTCCTTCATTAATTTATCTATCCATTCTTTCATTCGTATATTCATTCGGTCGTTCATTCATTCATTCATCTATGTATTAATGTATTTATTAAGCATCAATAAACAGACAACCTTAATGTCCGTTGGTATTCCACACCGGCCTACTCTTGGCGAATATTATAAAAGGAACGTTAAGGAAGATTACAAAAATCAATTTTGGCATCGTTCATTATTTTATGTACTCTCCTTAATCTGTCAATTATTGGGACTAAAAAAAGGGCGGCATTAAATCCCATCGTTCATAACCCATTGCTCCTTTCGTTCTGGACTTCTGAAAATCCTACTGCAAAATGCAAATTCATTCGACGGTCTTATACATTCAATTCACACTGAGATTCCTTGCATCTGGCGGCATCTGGGCGCTGGGGTACATCTAATGCCAAAATGCTAATAGCGTTACGTCATCTTGCAATGCGAGTGCGATGTAAGCACATCGTTCACGAGTCGTAGGCACTGGCTGCTTGCGGAACTAACTGCTATCAATGTAACCTAGCGGTCGTTTCTCTCGAGTGACCTAATTGTGTGATTAACCGATAAAATGGTAATGAACTGGCTTGAAAAATGCGTTCGTATCTTCGGAAATAAGATAGATGATTCTGTCATCGTAGGAAATGTAGAAAATGTCTCACACAACATTTGTTTAGCATCAGTTTCACGTTGTCTATGGGAGAACTTCTTATATCTATTTATGAAGTCGTATGTTTAGTCCAGTACTTTAGTTAGTTTAGATTTGTAGTTTACTTTAGCTTAGTGAAGTCTTACGTTTGGTAAACGGTTGTATCCCATATATACGTAAACGTATCTAAAAAAAATGTTCAACATCTATATTTATTTATTCCTTAATAGCTCTATTATTGCACTCGCTACGGATCACCTCCATCACACTATCAGGTGGTCTCGTCAATATCAGCGTTAGAAGAAAAACCTCATGAAAATTTACGATGGTACTTTAATATTTATGCGCAGTCCCATACAGAACGTATCTCTGCAACATCGAGTTTTTATTCGGAGAACAAGAAACGACTTGTTCGTCCAATACTAGAGAGGGTGCGTCTTGGCGATCCTTTTTATAGTGCTAATGTAGTGGCGGTGCTGGGTGGTTACTGCGACCTTTGGGAAAAAGTGCAGAAATTGGTCTTATAAGCCCCTGAAAGTAGTACCTACCTAATAATATTCAGTTAATAGTTTTGGAGTCTTTTGTAAGGAAGTAATTTTGTTCAAATTTTATTTTTAGTAGCCAGGAAACTAAACTCGTGTCGGATTATTCGAGTTTCTCGTGGGAGAGTGATATTCTAGCTGATGAAGAAGAGCAGATTAACGAATATATAGTATACCTCATGTAAATAAATTAATATACATACATATGTATGTAGGTGCCGTGAACGTTACGAAAACTGAGCCAACTAATAATCTAAAGTTAACAGAGTTACGAGTTAACAAGAAATTAATATGACATTCTCCGCAGCATTTCGACCAAAATTCTTAGATAAATGTAGATACTATAATATCCTGACATCGATTATTATCAAAATCGAAATCATTTACTTGCACTAATATTTTTAAATAGACATTTTTCGCTTTCCATTCGTAAATCAGGATCTGTGATAATTTTGCACGGCATTGTATAGTTCAGCAATACTAATTTTGGTAAAGACTAAAACGCTCGCTATCCTTGTCGAATGATTTTAATAAAATAATAAATTAATGGCAACAATTATTGGCAGCCGGACCGGCTCGCGACCGGTCTCCCGGTGCTGTCAGATGGTGTTGCAAATGGCGACCGGCTGCTTGCTCAATTCATAGAGCATGCAGTTTCGAAATCTTTTTATATCGCTGTACTATTCTATCTCGGATATCATTAATAATAATAATGTTAGAATTACATGCTCTCAAATCCTCTCTATGTGAGTGTTGCGCGAGGATCTCTTGGGCAATTGTGATATGCTTAAAAAGTATTGCACCACGCTGTTCCATTGCCGATTGGCAAATAAGGGTTGCATCTAAAAATTGTTAAGCGTATGAGTAAAATAGTAGCAATAAACGTTTGGGTGTTTATAATGCTCTAAGTGATTTTGCATTGAAAGTCTTCCTACTCCGTAATGAATTCACTCTTTACACGTTT
Organism: Oxynetra roscius flavomaculata; assembly: GCA_018244775.1. Lineage (NCBI taxonomy): Eukaryota > Metazoa > Arthropoda > Insecta > Lepidoptera > Hesperiidae > Oxynetra > Oxynetra roscius. Next base: position 4,840 of record DWQQ01000822.1, on the reverse strand, counting down.
AGTCTCAGGAATACATCTACTTCCTAGTGATGTAGTTATAAATGTTATCCAACGTGGCAAGCAGCGCATACAACGTTACCGTTACCAGAGTATTGTAATGGTGTGGATGTAAAAGTTATTAAATATTATTATTACCCCGCATAGCTGTAACATTCTAGGAAATTACAAGCAGTTTGATCACGACTCCGGTAAAATGAAGATAATTGGCGCTACGTGGTTACAACTTATTAGTTTAGTTATTTTGATTAATCTATTGATGTTCATATATAAAAACATACTTTGTTTATAAAAACAGATGTGTCATAAAAATACTATTAGATAGTCCTTTGTTTTTTTTATTACTGGTTGTTAGAAGTTGTGAGTTAAAAGGCGACGGGAGGGAGGGAAAATATGAATGAACATTTATTGATATATAAATATAAGTAAACATCCAAGCCTTAGTGTGTGCGATGGTTCAAGTGGTTCAGTCTATGTATGCGATGAGATGGCATACCCGTCCGGAGTAACCGCTGCGCTTCCATGTGACGCAGTACCGAAGCAGGGTTTCTCCATATGAATGGGTTTATCATCTTGAGGAAATATGACAAGGTGAAGAGAGGAGATAGAGGATATTTTGATTTCAAAATTATTTGTAGAGAGTAAATGATTTTTTGAATTTTTAGATATTTTATGCTAGATCCAATAATCTTTTGACAGATCCAATCCTTTAAAGAATTATGTATTTAGGGAATTTACTTGTACAGATATGAAACCATATGCGCATACGATCATAAATACGACATCGGCCAAGACTAATAAGCTCACGGAACAGGTAAATGGACCTTTATTCGTGAGGATAATCGTCTCGTCGGCGTGTGATGTCATCCTCATACTAATTTACGATTTCTTAGATTTATGGGTTTTGTAATATAAATGTCGAATGATACATTTTTTAATATAAAAATCTCCATTTGAATTTGGTGTTCCTGTGGTCCTACCGGCCTGTCGCTTTAACGGTTAGTGACCCTGGCTGCTGCATAGAAGGTTGCCAGTGTGATTTCAAACCAAGCATTAACGTTTGTGATTAACACGGGGCTTCTACAAATTCCACACGTGACATGTTCCCTTAACATCCTCAGGAATTACAACTAATCAGACATGATTTTCATACGTTTTCGTATCTGTCAAAAAACTTCAACTTTTGGATTCAACGAGTTCTGGAACGGAGACTGCGGCTTGGATTACGTAGCGCAGAAGGTCCTAAAAATCAGTAAGATGACAATGTTTTAAGCTCGGCGGCCAAAAACGACTGAACAGAACTGAATAAGCGGAACATTGGATATGGTAAGCTGAGGACTGGGCGCAATGGGCTTATTAGGGGAGGCTTATGTCACTGGACATAACTGATCGACTACTGAGTGGATTGATACAGTTTGGTGACAAAGCTTTTCATATGCTACATAGGTGCATCAATCTTGTGTTCTGTGTACATATCATATCGGCGTACGATATATAATAGATTTGACTTTTTAATAAACTGGAAATATACGTAGACCTTCCTCAAAATGTTTAAGAATGTTGTATCCGCTGTGAGAGGTCAAACGGAAAGATCTGATTGGGTAACGGATGCCGCATCGGAAGCATATTATGATTAGGTATAAGTATATTGTACTGGACGAGAAGCAAGGACAGTGCTAGACTGAAATGATACATATTCGACATATTTATATATATTATTTGATGTACAAACATATATAAACCTTTTTTTCTGTTATAAGTGGATTCCCCTAATTCTGAAACCATAGTTGACGGCTTACAAAACAATACTTTACAAAACATATCCAATATATTCCTTACTTGTTATAAGAAGTTTACTTAATGACATATACGAGGATGTAGGTATTATAGTATGTACCTTTCAAGAACGTCATATATTGTAATATTTATCATTAATTCGTTCATTCATCTAGCAATTTTACTTCTACTTTTGGGGACAAGTCGCGTTATATTTAAGTTTGCACCGAAATTGAAATATTATCTGTTGCGATTGAAATTTTTTTTATTCTGCAAGCATGAGAAACGTATCAATGGCCAGCTTGAACGTAAGTCGTTATCGCCTATGTGTAACATATTATATGTTGCCATTACGTTGATTGCGTTGCTATAATTTTTTAAAAATAAAAAATGCTAAAAACAATGATTTACAATGATGGTAATACTCGTACATACAGGTCGATAATAAACCCATTCAAAATTAATCATTACGAATTTATTCTAATAATAATAATAAAAGTATTTCACCAAACATAAATACATATTGTAGTCTAAGCTAAGTAGTACTATTTAGTAACATGTTCAAGTACGGTCGCATTCAACTAATGTGGGTCACAGCTGTACCTAAGGACAGCGCGTGGCTATTTGCACAGATGCAATCAACTGTAAGACTGAACTCGATAGAGCATTATTGTTAAAACAGCGCTATAACGAACCCAATAACTAATATGTCACAGCGAGACATTAGTGATACGAATTTCCAAAAATGAATATAAAAAACGTACCTTCCCTTTCGAACGCTAGTAGTGCCATCTGTTGGATGTTTTGTAAACTAGATTAGTTGTTCGTAAACGATTTGTAAACTGATGTTTTGTAAACCCTTTTAACGTCGTACTGCTGCATATGGGTCTCCTATTAGAATATGATAGTTTAAGGCCATAGCCTGGCATGATGACCAAGTACCTGTTGGCATACATTATAGATGAAAGATATAAACACAAAGTAGACTGTTGATGAAGTAAAGAATAAAATATAATTGGTGCGGTTAGATATATATATATAATCCCCACTTATATACTATATTAAAGTAAAAGAAAATATAGTAAGTATTGGCGCCATGTGCAGGTTGGTATATATCGAAGTGAATGTGGCCCACTTTGCCTGCGTTATAAAAAATCGGCGTTCTAGGTCTATTGTTCAATTGTCCGATGGCCGTTCGTTGGCTGGCGCGAGATACTGTTCAAGAAGTAACGGAACTCTTTATAGTACTTGAATATCACCTTAGAAGTGCTAGTCAATGTTTTTGCATTTTTTATTGTTTTCTTGTTTCAACGAAAATAACAAGTGTGGTACCTGCGTATGGCTTTATATATTGGGGAACAACAGGAACACTGATCAGGAAGCCTTCTTCGAGTCATCCACAGAACGTCAGTTTATACATATTAAAAATATCGATATCTGGTTCCCGAGATATGTTTGTTTCTCTTTTCCCATACGAACACAACCGTCATATCTACGTAAATCACACAGTCTCTCATGTGATTTTTATTGGTTTCAAAGTAGGTACATCCTTACACATTAATAGTTGGGTGACTTGACCATCGGGTAAATAGTAAATACTCGGAAATATGATTGTGTGTAAGTGTGTGTGACCTTTGATTAATAAGCTTATTAAATTCAATGTCATACAAGTGTTAAGTACACGAAAATAATAGCGTTCATATTGAATTATAACTATTGACATAATTTGTTTGAATTACTGTTCAAATCGCTCTTCAAATTATTTGCGTCGCTTTATTGTTTTTGTTTTAATTAATTCGTACTGACAGGTTTGTATAAGAGAAACGAATGAAGATGTAGATTACAAATGGAAACAATGAACGACACAAAGTGATATGAATATCACAGATAAAAAAGTAAATGTGGTACGGACGTAAAGAGGCTCGATATCTAGGTATTAATAGAATTTAAAGATGGAATATACTTACGTATATTTTTATTGCAATTGGAGTACCTTATATTGCCTTATACAACACGTTTATAAACATAATTAGTTCATAAAAGGTCTGTGGATGTGCGTATGCCCTCAATTCATTTAAATAAGAATGAATTGAATGAAAGGTGAATGGAGCTGCGGCTCTCAGTGTAAAGGGCTTTAATATTGCAGCAGCTGCATTTTTTGTTGATTTTATAGTTGTCAAAAATAGTTGAGAAAATATTTTTGAAATCTTTCGTGTAGAAATAAAGAAAGAATTCGAACTTTTTAACTTTAGTACATTATATTAATTTACATAATTAACATGTAAATTATGTTTAATGTTATTAAATGTTTAGCGAATTACACACCAGTGTAGGATTATTATTAATGTATTATTTTTAAGATATAGGTGAATTTTTTAATATAATTTCGTATTGCGTATTTAAACGGTTCATTATTTATGATATTAACCCAAATATCTTCAGAAATAGTAACATAACTAGTAACACAGACTATCTAACCTTGCAGCTAATGTATGATTAAGAAACAAACGCGCATACATTATGTATGATATGATTATGTATGTACTCAGCAAAACAATAAGCGCTTATGAACAAACACATCACGACAGGTATCTCTCGCTAAAAGTGAAAGTTGTTACCGAAAAAGTATTGAGGAGGTCGTCCGGGGTTGCGTCATACCTTAAAACACGAAACACATATATAAGTTGTATCACAATGACATAAGATTCATTATCCCCTAGGATGAACGAAGAACAATTTTGTGGCGCCTTCAAGTATTGAAATGGTTTTTGCGCACATATACTTATATACATGTAGCGAGAACATTCTACTTTTGGCATGCGATTTTGCGATTGTGTTTTTTTAACTTTTTACCGATAGCATCCCCAGCGTTTAAATTGGCTTATTATCAGATCCCTTATAAATTGAAAAGCGTGAAGGCTGTTTAATCACAGGCTTTTTTTTCGACGGTCCCGAACACGATATAAAATACTGAAAAACCATATAAACAAAACAAAGACAAGAAAAGCAAGAAATATACAAAGCGAGTGTTGATGGACGTAGGAGTCGTGGGAGGCCAAGGCTCTCC
>DWQQ01000821.1:0-10302 GCA_018244775.1 Oxynetra roscius flavomaculata | reverse complement strand
ATACCCGCAGCTTTGCCACATTTCAAACTTCTTATCGCCCATTCGATCTCTTTCATTGAAATATCTTCACATGCCGGCGCGGAAACACTTTGGGTCTCCACGCCAGCATTGTGAACATAATCATACATATCTCCATAATATTCACTCCATCGTTTTAACACATCTTGAGTGTTTTCAAGAATGACACCATCCTCTGATTTGATTAATAGTGCCTAATAAGGTACTATGAATGAAGACTTTTGTCTAAAGAGTCGGCTATAAATGTAAAGATATTTTTATTTTGAATATCCTAATATTATTGAAATATCAAAAATACCTTTTCCATACATCTTTTATTGCGTGTATAGATTTTACATATTTAGTGTTAGGAGTAGTAGTTTACTATCTACTCTCTAATAATATTTGTCAAAAAAAATCAAATCGTAATGAGCAAAGGTAAAAACACCCAATTCACAAGTTCCTTGCTTTAATTAATTTAATCGCGTTGCTCATTATGACACAATTTTCATTAAATCATTAAACGATTTCGAAGTAAGACGTCCCCAATTTCGGGAATAAAGGTGTTCCGATATTAAAAGCTCATTAGGGTAATAACACAAAATTGCTACCATTTCAACCGTTCTGAATAGGCCCAATTCCACACGAATTTAAAAAAACTCGCATCCGGTTTCATGCGTCATTAGTGATGAACACACGACTGTGCGTACCTAGTTCAGTATTGTAAACTTGCATCGTATTTACGTGTAACAATGTGTGTAACGTGTAACAATATTTTTAAGTAGATGGACTTGTAATCCCGTTTCGTTAAGGAAAACTGGCAGCAAGGAACTTTTTATTTAAAATAATAATACTTCGCTATAATATTAATTGAATTTAGTACATAGTGTATTATTTCTGATATATGATTAATTTATTTTGTATAATGTCATTCAAGAACTTTTCTTTTGTCATAGAATGTCCAAGGTGTTGAATCCACCTTAATTACTTTGTGTTTCAAATTCAAGTGGTAATCAAAAAAAAATTGCTTATTAAAATAGTCGGACAGCGTTTACAAAATGATCACCCGTCTACTCATATTTCTAGATTCACGTATTATATTCTACTTTATAAAAAAAACCATACCGATGAGAAAACTGATTTTATTAACTTTATCATCACTTTTAGCCTCTTTTGATATTTGGTAACTACGGGCAAGAAATTTAATATAACATTAACAATATCTTAAAGCTCTCTCATAATAAATACGTTTTAATAAAAAAACAAGTTTTAAGAAATTCATACAATATCTGAAACCCAGATTTGTGTTTGTCCAAAAAATGAGACTGAACTCGGAGATATTTTGAATAGAAATTCAGAAATTCTTCCGAAGCGAAAAGTGCAGATTTCTTCGCAAAGAATTTATATTAAAATGGAAGTTTTCGCTGTATACACGCTCTGTTGATCCGAATCGTATTGTGAAATTTGTAATAATAGTGCGAAGGTTCCTACGTTCGTCGTCGCTCGGGAACAATTTCGCATATTTTTCTATTATCATAAACTGTTCTTAAGTGGCTTATTAAGTTGAGTAACCGGAACTGATTGGATGTTTGATAGGTTAGGTGACCGTTCGTATATTTTGTAAGCGCACCCGTGCTTAGTGATTATACCAAGCATGTATATTGCATGTTCCGCGCGTTAAGCTGGTTCCGATCGTAGGGTAACAAACGATAAATCTTGTTCGAAGGCTACTGGACAAATTAAAATTACAGAAACTTTTAGGCCTTTTTTATTTATTTTTTCTATGACGCCATCAAGGCACACTACAGGAGCGTTGTGGCTGAAGGCAAATATGACCCAGTTACCTTCAAAATTTTATAAAGGACAAATAACTAAATAAAGACGGACTCATTAACTCTAAATCCGAAGTATTACAACACGATTGCATTTAGTTATTTAGAAAGAATAACGTAAAGATTCATACAATACTATCAGTAGCTACAGAGTTGTTGGTACAACAGCGTAAATAATTTACTTCTAAAACTCAAATAGCCAATGCTGTGGTGGAAAAACTTTGCTCCATGCAAGTTTACATTTACCTTAGCGAAGACTCAAGTCGTATTTTAAATACGCGTTGTGCAGCGATTAATTGACCATTAGTAAAGCCATAACAATCTGTCAAACTTAGAATAATAAAACCAACAATGCCCATTCGATCGTATTTCTTAAACAATGGTCCTTTAAAATGGCTACTTAAGTCCCAGTGCGGTTACATTTATTATAAACTACTGAATCGATGAACAACGGATAAAGGTAAATCTGACCTTCAATTAGTCGCGAATTTAGTATGAGATAATATCAATAAATAACTCATTAGAAAAGGTACTTTTAATAATTGTGACCGAAAGCTAGGTTTTTCCCAACCATGCTTAATCATGTAATCAAGTAGGTAAGCGTCCTTAATTTATTCCGACCGGAAATATGTAGTTAATTGTAACAGCTAGTCGAGGCAGTGCCCGACCTAGTCCGCGATCATGTTTATGATCAAGTTAAGTCTTACTACTTACTTACTACTTCAACTGATTCCAACTAATTTCCTTTTACACATTAATTTAATATATCCCTGAACTAAATACATGTTGTAGCATCAATGGTAGTACATTTCTGATTTTTCTGTGAAACTTTCTTCTAAACTTACAAACCTCGATTGAAAGACTTATGACTCATAATGCTAAGAGTATCAGACGAACTGCGGCAACATATTATAAAGTACATATTTTGACAGCGCGATAAGCCAAAAAGCCAAAATCTGTTATCTCATCGAGCGTTGCCACTAATGACCTGCCTCACCGTCATTACTTACTTTTGCCGTGCCGACAACTTTATAATGAAGTTTTTATACATATTTGTATAGAAAAGTCGTATTTAAGTTGAACAAAAATACATTTATGTATGTTAGCTTCGTACGCTTACTATGAGTGCACATCGACTAGGAAAATGTAATAATTTGTCATTAATTTTAATTCATTGACATATAGTAAGTACAATATTAACATAGAATAAATACAATGCCACAACAAAAATACAGGTACAACTGCTAAACATAGAAAGATTTTATTCATTGTGAATAACGGCTAAGTACATTTAAATCCTTAACCGAATAATCCTTCGGCCAATTTACGATAGTATCGAGAAGCAGGAATGAAACCGCATAACCCACAACCCTTAACTAATTAAAGCGAAGCGGCGACTCTAAAAACGTACGGGGATCAACCAGGTTCTTGACGGCTGGGATTAGCCCGGCTATAAATGGATCTTAAAGGTATGGTTTGGGCCAATTGACGAGCTAAAAGATTGTTGGGGGAAAGAGTTATCGATGACTGACTTATAGTGATGGTCGATGGAAACCTTTAAGTGCAAAAAATAGCTGCTGTTTTATTCATGTAAAGCATGATTTCCCGATCAATAGCAATAGCGCAGAAATATAAAATTGGTTAAAGATATACACATACATTAAAAAAATACGAAACGGATTCTATTAATCGCAGATATAAAGTTTTCGTTACAGATGTAACTCATTGTGCAACTGCAAAATTAATTGGCGACTGACAAAGGAGACTGTAATAATATCTTGAGTGGATTTTTTTTCCAAGAATTATCTAAGCTGCTAATTAGAGTTGAAATGTTGAGATATACTTGTGAAAATAGGCTAATAATGATTAATCCATTATGACAATTAATCCGTAGATATTTCTTTAGTTAGATAGTTCGAATAATGTTAATACGTTGTCTACGAAATAAAGTAATAAGTATTTCAGTTAGAGATTTTCTGGACATTTAAGTGACTATCATCCTTGGTCACAGTTTTTCCAACGTTGGCTAGATTAGGTTCATCAGATTACCCAACTGGGACACCTTTATTATGAATTTACATTAATTCCTTTGTGTACTACTGTTTTAATATAAAACAGTTTAACTCGTGCTATTAAATGACATTGCACAGCTTGCTTCGATAAATAAAGACTATCGTGTATATATTGTGTATTAAATTATACTTTAAAATATATGTACATCTGTGATGATATCATTAAAGATGTTATTTATTACTTCACAATATTTTTACCTACCTTTATCTTATGAATTAGGCCAGATCGCCGACCGACGCAACGTAAGCTTAAGAAAACCTAGGAGATTAAAGGACGGCATTAACTCAGATAGGATCTATTTTAATTACAATAAATAAAATCAAATTAATGCAGCTTCGAATGGTTTACTGCATACTTCGAATTTCAAATACAGTTTAACAATGGTTATCTTTCATCTTGTTCTTATGCGCATTTATCATATATATCGCATATCGCATATTATATCTTTCGATAAATTCCACGATTAAATACGAAGGGAACAAATCTTACTGAGATGAGTCAATCTTGGTACCAAAAAAAGGGAATGATTTTGGCATAATGGATTGCAGCGAGTGTTACTGAGGGAAAACGAAATAAAATATTGGATTTTTTAAAAGTCTAATGACATAAAAAAACTAGTCAATAAATCTTTAAACCAGCCTACCTTTATTATGGAAGGTTACTTATAACGCATGCTATCACTTTTATGAATACTAAACTAAAACGTAACAAATTGAGAACACGCTTCACTGCGGTCGTTACAAGGGAATACACTTGAATGAATGTAATCACTACCATTAATACAATTTCATCTATTTTTTACACGAAAACATCATGTCAAAAAGATTTATAGGCAGGAACAAACATCGCGTGAAAACTTACAGGTCAGATGTCTTACAAAATTAATGACTATCATTACCGAGTGGTTCCATCACGAATGAGTGTGCGATAAGCTTTTTTTTTTTTCATGGGGCATACCTTAAATCTATCGTAATTGTATTGCTAACGACTACATAGTAAAGTCTTAACATGTTTGCTTATACATATGAAATCTACTTCGAAACCCGACAAACTGGCGTGTTGGCAATTTGCATCACAGCTTATCTCTGTTCATAGAACGAAGTATACAAAATGCTTTTCTGAAAATGTACGAGGAGCAATATTTTCATATTGCAAATGTATGTAAAGACGTAGAACGCGGTCCAAACGGAAATCTAATATACCTACAATTTTATATTAAAATTTAATTTCAAAGAAACTGCTAGTACTAAGCAAGTAAATTAATTATGTTGAAAAAATACTATTTCGTTAGAAAGCTCGTCACTTGTTAGTCTTCTGTGGTAATACAGATGCATTATTAGAATTAAACGTTGCTGTGATATGCGTGTTAAAGTTGAAATCAGACCAATTCTGTATGAAAATGCGGTGTGACAACCATGAGACCGTCGGCTTTCATGTAAACGTATATTACATGAGCCTATTTGATTAAAATAAACGATTCGTGTATAATCAATTCTATTTACAACTGATCGGAACGTTTAAGATCGTTAGCAAATCAATTCAACATAATCTAGAGCGATCAATCAAGCTATCAATGCCTTCGCTCAGAGTACGACGGGATAAATAAATTATGTTACAGGCTGTATATGTATGTATATATATAGTACGAGTAAAATTTCATACAATTCTGAACAAAAATCTATTAATCTACGCATTCTTCAACGTTTAATATCATTGTTTAGTTATTGAATGTCTCTTTGTCATATGTCGAGCACTCGAAGGGGAACGAGGCGCATCTTGCAATACGAAAATTCCAGCTGCGAATAAAGAGGTAGATATTTAATAGTTCTATTCATAATATAAGATAACAATGCTCGTGTACACAGGAAAAGTTTTTTTCATATTCGTCTATTACAAACCGTTTTACTAAATAATATATTATGTTTTCAATATTTCAAACTTACATTCGATTATTACCCGCTGTGTTTGTTGCCTATAAAAAAATCTAAACGTTTGTCGAAATGATTTAGGGTATTAGAATCACTTAAAAATACACTTATGTTATACAATATAAAGTGAATTATAACTATTGAACCACATTAAGTGCTAAGCCGTTGTCGCCCTGATCGACAATATACGGGATATTGGCGCTCAAAATTTCTCATGGGACTCGGCACCAAGTCGATGAATAAATCGATACTCGAGAGTCTTATTGTAAGCTCGAGTGGCTTTTATCGGTTTCTCGATCTCATTCCGATTTAACAATGTTTACGATGTTTTATTGCCTTCCACATATTTAAGCATCATTAAGCGCGAAGCAGTTTTCAGGGAGCTCGTACCATTTTTCCCTTTTTTGTTGGATAATTCCTTTACCGTACGTTCATGTGGATTTGAGCAGGTTGTTTTTGGCAAATTTTCGGCTTCTGAAATTGGTTGAATGATCGAACCGGAAATTTCATACTGCTGATTAAATACACATGCGATTCCGATTGCTATAGAACTCAATTAGGTATTTAAACCCTATGGATGCATCATGTGATGTAAGCACCGAAAAGTATAAGGTATTTTTTTTTAAATTCTTTATATGAACGCAATACACACACTGTAAACACCAAATCGACAATCAATCTTGACAGAACATGGCGATTTTATTTAAATAAATTACGATTTTATTAAAAATGTGTGGGTAAAGTATCGTTTGAAGTCCAATTTTACAAATGTCAATTTTTTTTTTTAAATATTTGCAGTTCATTTATTAGACATTGAAGGCAGTTAACGAATATTTCCTGTATAATAAGCGGTGGAGAGTTGAGCGAATATTGTATATATATTAATATTTAAGAGCACGGAGTGACTCCGTGCTCTCTGACTACCCACCCGGCTAGGGACCTGGCGTGACGGTTATTTATTTATTTATTATTATTTATATTACTTTACTTTATAACAAGCCATATACGAACCTGCCACCAAACCTATAGCAATATCTGTGTCGCTAAACACAAAGAACCATAATTCTAAAATTATCCGTGCAACTACGATTTTCACAAAGAAGGAGCGCAAATCAACTCAACGGCCAACAATAGGGAGTAGTAACATTACAATTTCGTTCCTCCAACAGTCGCCGAAGGTTTTGATTTACGTGGGTGAGGCTTATCTCGGATGAGATCCCGACTGCTCAAAGATAAAAGGAATAAATCACACGTCAGACGACTGTCTTACGCCGCACGGAACGTGAATCCGTTCAGGAAAATAAGCTTACAGTTATATATTACCTGCGTTTCGTTCGGTCCTTTTGATTCGTAGGCAGGTGATCTGAGTAACTTTGACATTCACTAGTCACAGAGACTTTGGTGTTTATGGAAATACTTTAGTATTTATAGTGTCAACACAAAGAGAGATAATCTCTTTTTTATATTATCTTCTTTTCATATTGCATAATATAAAAATAATCACTATTTTATGAAGTAATATAAGCGTCAAACCATTATCTCCGCCAGTACCTTGATCAATTTCAATTTTGGAGCCAGACAATTCGAAATTGAAAACAACGCTCATCATAACGAACTAAAAGAAGAAATTAATTTAATTTAATGAATCGAATCTTCCAATTTAATACATATAAATCTCTAATAACTGTAACGAAAGCAACAATACGGAACGCAGGGCCCGACGTCATAAACCGGCAATCAAGTGTTAAGAACACCAATAAATCTCTTAATCTCCCCGTTATCACAAACGCGCCGAAAGACTTTACAAACGTATTAATTTATAGTCAATTAAGACATTCTTCACACGAAACGGTTAAGTATTTTTCAATTTACTATTATCGTAGTGGGTGCTTTTATAATAAAAAACATAAAATATAGCCACAGCGTGAATATTTCGTCAGATTATACGGACGTTCATTTTAAGACGCGATGATTTTGGGTGTACACATACATATATATGTGATATGTCTTGGACACTATCAACGGACCTCCCCTCAGATAACGGTTAAGGTCATAGCCTACCACGTTGACAAAGTACCGGTTGTCAGTCTAAACACACCACAGAGAACATTGTGCAGAACTCCCAGGTGTACAGCTTTCCACACGATATTTTCATTACATCAAGTGATACTTAATTTTAAAAATGCAAGTTAGTATAGAGTTGCACGCCAAGATTCGAACCCAGAACCACCGGATTAGAAGGCAAAATCCTTAACTACGATGCTACCACAGCTGATCTTCAAGTGTGGTATATGGTTACTTAAACTGATTGACTTAAGAAAAAAAAATACATTTATTTAGATTTCTTATTTAAAAATTTGTGTTAAAATTTACATAACAACTAATACGATCAAAACGAAACAAAAAACATAAGGCAAGTCTAAAATTAGAAAAAGGCGATCTCTATTTGTACAATGTCTCTATGAGCGAACATGGACAGCAAGCTTAGTCCATAACTTGATCCATGGTTCTAAAACGAGCTCCAATAAATATGACGACATTATTAATTGCGTAATACGATAAACAAAATTAATTAGGAACGCTCCATGGCAACCATCGCTTCGGGGAACATTTGTCAAGCGGCGAGGGAAAACAAAAACGTCGTCATAACGCCCGGCTTCAGCTACATTCAAATTTATTTATTTGAAAATTAAACCAGCCGTTCCAATGGCGACGATAAGCGATAATATTCATATGCGCGACAAACGATGATTTTTACACCTGATGACGAAGTCGGCCTCTCCGAATTGTCCGTCGTGTGGTGTGATAGACGATTTTTATCACATCAGAATAGATTGTAGCCGGAATGCCAGTGTATATGATTGAGTTAATTAATTGAGTGTATACGTCGATATCATACTGGTGATTGTAACAGCAGCCGATGCCTTAGTAGGATCGGCTAGACTATTTTACAAGCTAGTCAGCATAAGATAGTTACTACTATTTACTTTCAGTTTAAGATGTTGTTGTATTTACCAGGGCGGCATAATCGGTTTTGGCATCGGCACAATCGATGAAGCCTTTCTAATAAAGAAAGAAAAAAACAATGATTAGTAGGATGGTGGACCTAAGAATCTCTGTTTACTCGATGCTGCTTTATTTGGATTGAAATTCACTAATAATATAACTACTTAGATAATTCTGAACTTATCCAAAATTATAATTTGCAAAGTATTTCAGCGCAACAAAATACCGTTCCTTTAAAAGTCTATTTTGTGGCGGTGTTGGCGGTCACCTAATAATACTGTAATAAGGGTTAATGTATCCTGTATTATAAACGTAACTCAATTGAAACGTTTTTGGTAGCCAGATTATTACTACTACCCAATAGAACAGCATAGTACAATACACTAAGATTCCTCTAGAAAAATTAAAATATGAATTGGTTATTAGAACGATTTACATTTTCAATAATTCCACTACATAACCCACCAAATTCGTATCGATTTTTCGAATAGCGCGTGTCCTTTTGCGAAGCCTATGCGACAAGTTATTCGTTCGCTTTGTCCGTAGCTCATCCGACAAGCGTCATAAGCAACTATTTCACGGCTGCATTAAACCAAACGGCACGCTGACAACTGTATACGCATCAGTTTTTACGAGTTGCCCGTGCGTTATTTATTTCATTTGTCACTGCTAAAGCGGGAAGTAATAAAGATCGACTTGTTTTACTACATATCAGAAGTCATTTCAGTTAAAGCGTTAACGATCGTTTATTTAACAATCGTAAAAATATGTCGAGAATATACATACAACATTCGATGTTCAGTTCGTTTAGATCGAAATAAATCGTTTTTTCTTAATTGAGAGATGGGGTTGTTTGAATGAAAACAATAGGCTTATTGCATATGAATTAAAATTGAAAATGTATTATTTAAAATTTAGTCATAATGAATAACATATAAGTTAATTAGTACCTCGCAATAGTCCTGATGTAACGCGCAGACTATTTTTTTACAACAAAATATGAACCCACTGTAGTAAAAGTATCATATTTTAAAGAACTGAATTCTTCTATGAATGTACCGGCGAATATTGCCTTGCAACCAATATGCAGTAATAACTTAAGCTAATAATAGCATAACTATTCCTTGAGAGTTTGAATCTGAACACCTTTCCACCTTACTCACGCCCTAAGCGTCACAACGATTAAGGATAAACATATATCGATTATTCTAATCCGGTCATAACATCGGAGCGAGATATATCATATTTACAAACAAATAATCCCGGCTTAGTCAGCGTATGCCAAAAGATGAAGAAAAAAATAAAGAAAGAATTTGTCAATACAAATACACTTTGAGGAAAGATCTGGTAAGTGATATCGTGTTGACTCGAATCGGAACGACTCCACAACCTGTTTACTCTCGCCACAGTCTAAGATTGGTAATAAGATGCGACACACATGTATTATCCCGATTAAATCCCCTCGG
>DWQQ01000820.1:0-10303 GCA_018244775.1 Oxynetra roscius flavomaculata | reverse complement strand
TCAATTATAAAAATGAGGCCGCGCTGCTTGAGCAGCACAATCGCACTTGCAAATCGAATGCACAAAGCACAATGAATCAATCACGAACTCGAGTATCATCATCGACTGAAAATAGTAACATTTCATTGTTGATATCAAAGCCATTATCTGTCATTATTGTATTGGACGGTAATGATAGGTGGAGTACAGTTAGGTGCTACTTAAGTCCCTACCCAGTACACAAACAATTCTTCATATTCTCATTAATGACTCAGTGAAAATAAAAAAATCTAATTAAAATATTAATAAGCAATTAATAGTAAGTAACAAACTATTATTTCCAATCTTGGTAACTACCACAGTCCATTGTGGCCTGTCCTATCGAAATTCTAATAGACATTATACCCTATCTGATGGAAGTAACAGATGCATTGTACTACGGGCTAAGAGAAAGCCTGCTTCATGAAACAAGAATACACGAAATGGTTATGGTACCAGACTTGTACACTGGACACAGCCTAAAGCCACCGTTCCTTCTGGTCCGGTAAGTAGGTAACAACAAGGAAATTGCTTCAATGATACAGCAATTAGGTTACCTATTATTCTTCTATTTCCATACATGAGTGTTTTTATAATACAAATAAAATCCAAAATGAAGAAGTTACTTAACCATAAAAGTATTCTATTACTTGCATACAGAATTATAACTACATCCGTGCAATCGTCGGTATAAATTAATAAACCCGTCTTGAACTGTAGAATGTTCTCTGAACTAAGACCCGCGCGATTGCCTAATTCACAATCTAATTCGCGATTAGTGCATAAAATCATGAGAATTTTGTACTTGCAATCCTATAATAAATACCTACAGCCAAATGTTACCTTTACATTAGTTTTGGTACTAGTTGATTGTTTTAACGGTTAATATAATTATGTATGATTAAAAAAAAATAACAAGCTCTGTTATTGTGCGGAAAGACCAGGTAAGGTTCAACAGTTTATTAGATTTAAAAAATTTCTCATAATTTTAAAATAAGAATTAAGTTATCTACAAAACAAAATAATTAAATTTATTGTAAAAAACGTGGGATGCTTGACATACAATTTTACATATATAGTTCATTGGTAGCTGTTTGTAAGCGTTATTATTATTTATTAACAAATTATAATGAAAAGCATCCCGCGCTTTCCTTACTATCATTTTTTTATAATGTATATATTTCTTAATTTACTTGATATTTTAATTATAATAAACCAGTGAATCTAACATCGCTATAGGCGTCCTATCTAAAAACCCCTACGTATGTTAAAAATATTTTCTATTTTTTAGTCCAGTTAGTTGTAAAAGCATGTTTTTTACTGTCGTAAGGAGATGCCCCGCCAGGCCAGTTGTTATGCCTGGAGAGCGGCCAAGCTCCGATTATTCTATGTCGGAACTTGTATACCTATATATCCATATTCTGTGAAACGTCGATAGCGGCGATCGTGGTGGAAGTCGCCACTTCACTACCTTGCTCATATGGTTGGTCAATGAATGTTCAGCAATCAGTGGTAGTAAGGCGATATTCTTACTATTTCCGACGATACCCCAACAGACAAAAAGAAATACAGAAAGACTGCAAGACTGAGAGACAGATAGACAGACAGACGGACGGATGAACGGAAGGACAGACGGACGGGCGGACGAACAGACAATTTTATCTGAAAAGGTCACATAAACCCTTGAGCACTGGATTGACACAACAAAAAAGTACTTTTATAAAACGGTATCGCTCTATTGGAATAACGGCAATATTAATGATATTCCCTCAACACGCCTTAATGGCGGTATGAAAAAAGAAACAAAATGAATCTATGACGTTTAGACCACCGTTCGAACTTAAATGTGCCACATTAATAACGCTTCCTATTTAAGAGTGTTAGGATATATATGATTCAATAGGGAGCAATATCATAAGAAAATAAGGAGTGAAAAATATATCAAATAAAATTATTTTATATGCTACATCTACACTATATTTGGTTAATAGCTAGTATACAATGGATAGATTCTATAGATATATTATTATAGATTATCTTGCTTCCAGTTTAGTATACAAACAAATAATGCTCACCCAGAAATACATGGAAGCATGAACGACATGAGCCGTTATGAGTTCAGTAACTGTGATAAGGTTTCTGAAAGTGTAATGGGATGAAAAACTCGGTCTGTCCTCAACCTATGTATTTTTTTCATTGATACAGTATCGCCTCTTTAATTAGTGCTTGTTTAAAAGTATTTTTAGAATTTTTCTTTTATTTGGAATTTTCTGGACGGTTTCCGTTTTGTTTTCCTTATATTGCGTTCTTTGGTAATTTGCCTAAGGTGTTACTAGCAGAGAATATTTATAAATTTAATTCCATCTGTTGCACCTTTCCAAAGAGGATATTATTATGACAAAAACATTAATAATTTATGATATATCTTTGTTGGTTTTTTATTTTATTTCGTAATATTTCATACTGTTCAAAATCTTTATTCACTATATATTCCTGTTCAAAGGCTAAATTCATTCTTTTCAAAAATAATGTTCAATTCTTAGTAAAATTATCGCAAGTGTCGCTCAAATAATGATAAATACACATGCTTAAATGAATGGAATCAAACCAAATGCTAATAACAGTTATCCTATTTTTTAAGCACAGCGCAGCACACAATTCAGACAATCTAGATTTATATTTGGCAAACCACTTTATTCCATGTTTAATCCAGATTAAAAAGTAAAGTACCATTTGACATTGGTATTGTCGATGACATTTGTCATGTCATTGTCACTAAGCAACCTGACTGCCATACAGATTTCACTGGAAATATCTTAAAAAACAACAATACGTTTATATCAAACGTGAAATAAAAGGATTAATGCTATCGGTGGTCAATATGATCACTAATTTTGATAAGCTCTGTGCAGACTTAGAAAAACAAGAGCTAGAGGTAAACAACATTAAGATTCCTTTATTTATCTACAATGTTGTTTGAGTCTTCAGAAATGTATGTTCCTGAACATATTTCAGGCACCAACCGGAGTGGCGCTACCTTCAACTTACACCCAGCTACTCGCCATTTATTTATATCAAAACGATTTGTAAGTTTTAAAAATTAAAATTTCCTAACCAAGTAGCCTTACTCAAAATAAGACGAGGGGAACACACATTAATTAAATTATTTGATGCTATTTGTTGGTTATGTTTTCTACGAAGTTTAATCTCCTTGCTAGTTTTAGATAAATGTAATAAAATTTATCTGTATACATATATATTATTTATACCTATTTTCAAATATTGCTTGACATTTTACTAACATCCCACCATTTCATTCCACTCATGTCCGCCCAGTTTTTTAAACACTCAACGTTCATTAAATATTTTATTATTCAATATAAAATATATAAAAACTGCTATTTCTACGGCGAACATATTTTTAAAGAATTAAATTTCAAATAATAATTCAATGCATTCTCTTACTAGTGCATGTTTACAATTTACAGGTGCAATGCCAAGTTCTTATGGAAAAGGATACCACAGAATATCACCAGTAGCAACCCTGAAATAGCGGCAATATGGGCAGTAGGCAAGAAACTATGGAAAAAAGATCTTGCCGGCACATACCAAGCACTGGCTGCATACACATGGACTGAACCTGTAGCTAATATTATTAGAGCTTTAGAAGGTAATTATATTGATTATATAGTATTTACGATAGAATTCTTATAGCTTTTGTTAAGCTGTTTGTTGAGTCCGTTTTAAAGTTATGTCCAGAGTAATTAACAGTTGGACAGGTGAACACTGTTTGAATGATTTCATTAACTTAAAAGTTCCTCATGGAAAACTTTAAGCCATTGGTCACATTGTTGACATGAGAAAAATGATGTCATAGAACCTGTATATGGTTCGCACGGGGAAATACCACTGCCACTTCTATTTCAGCCGTAGGCATTTGTTATCATAACCAAACCACCACAACACAATGAACGACAGTCTTCCGACCAAAACACAGATAGTTTCGTTCGAAAGGGTGTAGTTGACGGTACACATGTATGCTAGAGGTAACGATCTCAGTCCTCAAGAGTGGCAGCACTTCTGTAACCGGCCAAAAATTGGACAAATAATCCTTTTTGAGGTCGAGATGTCTATGGGTGGCAGCTGAGTGCTTGTCTTCACATAAAAAAAAGTTTGGGGATTGAATCAACCATAACTAATTTTGTCTTTTAATTCATTCTCAGGCAATATCTACTAATACTCGGTGTGCCCAGTTGCGATCAAATAAAAAAATAATAATTGTAATATAACAGTTATGTGCTATAACCGTAACATGAACATAGTAAAAAAAATATTTTTACACCGATACTTAAGCAATTTTATTACATATTTATATTTAAATTTGAGATTTTTTATTTAATTTTCAGAAAAAATTCGAGAGCGAGCCTTCAATTTAATAGGACGGGCGTATAGCTCGGTATCCATAGACACCATGCTCAACATGACTGGACTGAGCAAGGAGGCCATTCTACAAATATGTAGGGACCGTAAATGGGAGCTAAACGTAGATGGTGTTACCATACACCCCACTCCGCCTGTCCAACCTGCACCGCTGCACACATCCAGTGAAGACCAGCTGTTTAAACTCACAGAATTTGTGTCATTTTTGGAAAACTAAGAGAATTTAATGTAAGTTTTATTTAAGATTAATAAGTATGGTTAAAACATATTAAGTGTAAATTCATTTTGTATGTTTCCAAATATCCATATAAACTCAGCTGTAACACAAAATTTTGTTTTTTTTTTTGTTTTTTAATGGAATTTTATATAAAGTAATTTGAATGTAGTGAGTCGGCAAACAGAACACTTGATGGTAACTAATTTTTGTAGCTAAAGATATCTGCATAAAACAGATAAAAGGATTGGAGTTTTAAATAATTTTTATCATGGATTCATCTCAGAGGATCGAGTCTGAGTGCCGGTCATTTTAATGTGTGTTTATCTACCAGACCATTAAAACAGGAACACGATAGGAAAAATAGTGGTGTTTAACGGCAAAAATAGATTTAGCGATAACTATTTCTCGTGCATACTCTAGTAATAGTCTCTATCACCTTAACAAGTCACGAAAAGAATGAAGGATCGAAACTGCAATAAAACAATTTTGACTTTTTAATACCTATGTATATTCGTCGGGTACAACGTAAAATAATATATATATATACGAAACGTAAAGTTTAGTGGCAGTGTAATATAACCTTAGAATTATAAAATTATACAGATAGATGGACGGTATATTGTCGCGTCGTTGACGATATTTCTCAAAAAAAATATATTATTAAAAATATCACAAGCTAAAAATATTTTATAATTAAGAGTTACTTTATTAAGTCCATGAGCTTTTAGGATCAGCAAATAACAGCGTCTATCCCATAATGAGTATCTACAATTTATTATTCTAGGCACTTCTTCTAAATTCGTACGTAATTTTGGCAACTCTTAGGATGTGCGAATGGAGCACGTTTTATTGATATCTTCCTTGGAATGTGACTTGATTTTGCCTCGGTTGCAGCCTCATAGAGTTGCTATCGTCCTCATCGCCTAGGGACGTCTCATAACCTCGATTGACTTGGCCTCCATTGGGTTCCGCAAATACATCCTTGACTGATATGTTTGCCGTCGACGTACGGTGTCGTGGTGCCGCGCCGTGGTTATTGTTTAACTAAAATATTATAAAATGTTTTGAAATAATTGTAACACGCATTTTTTTTAATTTCATAGAAAAATCGCAACGGACACTTCCATTTGGTATTCCGTTTAACTTTATGTATATACATGAGGAGACTCACTAAGACCTATTGACATCAATAAAGTCATCCAATATCGATAAAGCTCTTTTTGATATAGGTCATACGTAGATCCTACTCCTAGAGACTGTGTTGGAGGGATTTATTTATGGGGCAGTTAGGGATTTATGGGGAATTTAAAATAAAAGGGATTGCTTTTCATTACCATCCCGGTTACGCCATATTCGTTGTTGGCACCTAGTGTTTGCATTTGAGACTTTCTTCTTTCCGCCATCACTGAATTTCTTCTCGTTTCAAGAGCTTTAAGAGTTTCTCTTCGAAGAGTTATCTTGCGATTCAATACTGGTGTTCCTGTGATATAAAAATTAAATATTACATAAATATCATATCTGAATATAATAAATATGTACTGACTACAAAACCCATTATTTTTAAACTGTTTAGCTGATTATAACCAAATTTAGGCCACGTTGCTATGAACTAGAGGTATGTGGTGGTACTGGTGTATCGGATTAATTAATCAGTCTGTTGACATTTTTAAACCATATATGTATGTCATCAATAAAATGTACCCTTAAAATTACGAAAAATACATAAAATACACCTACATTTCAAAACTATATGATTCAAAGATATAATACCAGTACCTGGGCCATCGTTTGCATTCATACTGAAGAACCGTTTCTTGAAAGCAACATCAAGAGTGCCAATATTCCTCTTCTTCTGTCTAGCTTTCTCTAAATTGTGTATAGTTTTTCTTCTGCCGACATTATGTGGTCCGGAGCCTGAGTCGTTATCATATTCGTCGTCCAAACCATTCAATTTTTGCAAATCTTTCACAATGGCTATCGCATTTTTATCCAACAGAGCATCTTGAGATAAGTCTTCTGACTGAAATCGTTATTCAAACATTAATATTATTAAATAGTCATATCCAGTAACTTACAGAAAACCTTGTTATGAGTACATACCTTCTTTGTACAGAACCAATTCAATTCCGTTGATGCCAGTATGTGTGAAATAGTTCCAAAGCGATGGAACATCATAGCCGTGAATTGAATGACTAAGATCAGAGCGAAGAAGAACACAAATACAAGACCAATAGGCTCCAGTTGCAGATATTCCTTTGAAATTAGGACCTAAAAATTAAGACAAAGCTGTAATTGCTTGCAGATAAAAACACGCACGTAAAGATTAGTTGAAAAGCGAAAACACATGTTATGAACTTATACAAATCGGTAGGATGTAAATGGATAAAATTCACGATTCGTTTCAGCGCATTCTTGCTTGACAACTATTGAAAAATTTGAATAATTTTATTGTTTAATGTTGACGTGGAAATTTCGTAATTACGTTCCTGTTTGCTCACTAACATAAATGTGAATGTTCCTGTTTCCTTACTAGCATAATTGTGAAATGTAAGTGTTTAACGTCCTTTGTCACTTGATAGTCACTGTACCCATGTGACGGAAATTCATGTAAACACAAGAAACACTATTAACACATAAATGATATGGAATTTAAATAAACTAGAATGATATTCTTAAATTTACTGTATTAATAAACTTACAATTTACCGGTAATCCGTTATGTAATTAGGAATATTAAATTTGGAAAACAATAGTAATTGTTGTTAAACAAATCTGGGTAGGTATGTACAAGGAGTTCTAATGACCCTGTTACCGTGTTTAATGGAAGAAATTCCACCACCTTAATAGACAGAAAGACACTTTTGGGACATATTGGATAGTGCACGTTGGGGTGTCATTTGTGGCCTTTTTTGAACATAAAAGCAAATATTTTGATTTTGCTCTTTCTTTTAATTTTTGTCACGGGACTTTGACTACTCTAAAGAATTATTTTAAGGCCTTTCTTGGTAAATATTAGGGTATGCGTGAAACCGATAGTGGACACCCAAGTAGTTTAGTTCTTGGTGTAGAAGATGTCTTTTGGATCTCCATGCTGGTGTGCCATCCCATAACAGACCGGTTAGAAGAAGGTCGTTAGACTTGTGAGAGGACACACGGATTTTGTAATATTTGGCTATACCTCGCCTGTTTCCTCGATGTATGTAATGTTTGTCTTTACTCCCAAAGGCCAAATCACGTGGAGTTGATCTTTGTTTAGTTGTAACAAAAATACTATCAATATGAATAAAGCATTGAACATAACAAACGCAAAAACTGATTTATTGCGAAGCTCTATCAAATCACCTGCAATTCGAGCCTGTAAAATTACATAAAATAAGGTAATTAATTGCATCAACTTTCAAGGGTGACTGGGACAGAGACACGATTTGACTGTGGTACTAGATCGATTATACTATAGTCGCAATCCCGAATCATCGTTGAAGGCCGATCACTGGGTATTGGATTCTAACGTTACCTCTTGCGTAACCTCATCATATGTTATATTAGTCTTTACTCCGAGTGGCCATTTAAAATGAATGTTGTCCTTATTTAGTTGGAGCAAAAATACAATGAGGACAAAAAGGGCATTGACCATAAAGAATGAAAAAACAGACGAGTCTCTCAATTCTTTCAAATCCCTGGAAATACGAGCCTAAAATTGTGGGCATATAAATTTAAATAATTAAAACAGTCATATGAATGCTACAACCTGAAAAAGAAACTTATTAGTATAAAAAAATTTATGAAACAACACGTATATTTATTACACAAGTAAAAAAAAACTTTTAAATTTTTGCTATTATATTTAAAATAAAGTCTTTAAAGTTTCATTTTTACGATAATATTTTAATTTGACATTCAAAATTAAATATTGATGATGATGTTAATTATCTTATGTCTTGCTACTAATATTACCTGTTCTTCTTTATTTGCATCAATTGGATACAAATATTTGTCAATTAAGTCTTTCCAGAAAGATAATTCGGATTGATTCATAAAGTCAACTTCGCCTTTCTTCAATTCTGGATCCTCAATCCAGTAAGGATTTATGAGATCATCTCGAGTTTCCTGAAAAAGTGTTTAGTGTGGTATTATATTTTGTTTTACGCGTAAACATCTTTTTATAATGTATATTTAAAAACTGTTTTACTCTCGGAGTTGTAGAAAGTGTCTCCGTTTCGGAATCCGAATTATTCACATCTTCTTCCCCTTCGGCAACCGATACTAGTGGATCACCATTAGTACTTCCTCGGAGGCCAATGGACAATTTACGACTTCTGCTTTGGCCATGTGGATCAACGGTTCTGTAATGCCAGATTATGTTAATATTGGAAGTACTTTGATATAAAATTATTAACAAAGAACAAATCATTAATTACAATTAGTTACCTCTCTAAGCTGTCTAATTTCTTTTCCATTTTCTCTAGGGTAGATGCTATGTGAAGAAGCTGTACTTTTTCATCATTCCCTTTCGGATGTGTACACAACAAACATTTGAACAATCCAGCAAAAGAGAACTCGATAGATCCTTCTTCTTCGTTACTGTTGACACCTTGAAGGAAGCCTATTAATGAGTTATGCTTTGCTTTCTTTTTAGCCTCTTCTGCTTCCCTCTTTTCTTGTTCGATTTCCTATTAGCAATATATTATGTTGAAATATATGTTAACATGTATTCAAAATGTATGTAGTTAGTGTATTAGATTTGATTACTGACCTTTTTCGTTTTCTTCACTTGCACTTCTCGAGTACCCCAAGATACTACGTTTAGATTTATAATCGAGTATAAAATTAAAAGTAAGTACATGGACGGGATAGATAGTAGATAAATAATACCGGGGACTATACACCAAAATTCTTGTGGATGTAAACATGCAGCTATGAAGAATGAACTTGAGAGTGATATCAAGAATATAGCCGATGGTGAACCGATTCCGTCCTCGCCTAACTGAAGCGCAGTACCCACAATTACAGCCATCATTATCATTGCATATGCTGTTGATAATATCTGCGCCACTAGTAACTAAAATATACATGAACAAAATATATTAATAATAACAAAAATTACGTAAACTGACTTTGAAAATTAAAATGTTCAAAGAAACTTACTTGATATTCTGATTTCATCGTGAAACATACAAACATGAAAATCAATATAGGATACAGGTTGTATTCGAAAGACGTCCAATTGTCGATTCTAAATGCCGCCACGAAGGCACCCACCAACATAAGAAATATAGTGCCGGGGCCAAGGATAGTACCGCCCATCAACATCATCTGTAAAAACATTCACAATATAATTAACTCCTTTATGATGTATAAATAAACAACTACATAATTATACTTGAAACATTAACAGAAGTTCTTGATGATTTTGAAAGATACCTGATAAGCAATGTATGGTGACGAAATGTTGTCATTGATTTTGATCGTGTGTTTGTAATCAACGAGAAGATCCATGATGTTAGCAATCGTAGACGGTACCCAGCGACGACGTTGATTGTAGAATTCATTGAAACCTTCGGGACAGTGAGTGTAAGCATCAGATGCAGCCGAATATTCTACTCGATAACCACGTTGAAGCAGTAGAGT
>DWQQ01000819.1:0-10311 GCA_018244775.1 Oxynetra roscius flavomaculata | reverse complement strand
TGTGGCATTGGTGCTTTTCGTTCTCAAGGCTTGCTACACGAATATTATATATTATAATTTATTGTTCTTGATATAAATGGCAAAGTAGTTACTCAAGCAGCTCCTGTGTCATGGTAACTTGACGGCTGGTAAACTATATACATACTTAGAAATATATACGCAAATATTTTTTACAACCAGACACAGAACAAATACTTTTACTCATCCGGAAATATTTGTCCTTGGTGGGAATCCAATCCACGACTCCGGTTCAGTGATCAGGTTCGCTAACCACTACACCAACGGGCCAGTCGACATTATTATGAAACAAACCTGTGGCATTTATTTTAAAACTCACAAATAGAAAGAAACAACAATTTAGTAGTGGAGCTCAATTTTATTTTTAATCCAATTTACAATTCACTACAATACATAAACTGTACAAAATTTAATTACGTGAACCATGAAAATTATACAAAAATATTTTTAAACAGGCATTTTATCGCAAAACAATCACAACTGATCTACTTGGTCGGGAACACATTGTTTCGTTTTATTAACTGGTACTAAATCAACTTATCATTTGCAGTTCATTGTATTAAGCAATAAACTATTTCAAATTTTTGTAACTTCATTTATCAGGTCGTAAATACGCAATCCTGAAGCTGAAGATTCTTTTGTCAACCATTTTGCGTAACTACAAGATGGTATCGGACATTACAGAGGACCAGTATAAATTGCAAGGAGACATAATTCTCAAGAGGACAGACGGATTCAGGGTGCAGATGGAGCCTAGACTAAGAGTCCCTATTTCAGTCCCTTAATTGGCCTGAATAGAAAAAGAAAACTTTGTTAACTTTTTAAAAATAAATCTTCAATTGTAACACTTTTTTTATTTGAATAGAGGTAGGTACCTGCTATCATCCATGAAAATCTACAAATTGCCTGAAACAGTGTTATAGGAATACGTCCGTTATTGCCAGTTATTGTTAGTTAGTGACTATCTGGTAGTTAGTCTTAATTAGCAACAGGCGTACAGGTTTAGGACCGTTAGTAACTTTAAACATTTAGTATACATACATTGGTATAAATGTAGTTAATAGTTATGAGCTAATATCTCTTCTACTAGAGGACGATCACAGTCACATTGTTGCTCCTAAACACCGAAATGTTCACGTGTAGCATAAGTGTAGCGCATGGCAGTTCTTGAACTGGCGACCATACTGTCCAGAGTGAAACACAACTTGTATTTGTAACAAATGCTGCGCGCTAGAAAAGGGCGTAATGGTGGTACTGCTATAAACGTTTTGCGATTATCAGTAAGTTGTGTTCACTAATCTATAACCGGCATTTCTTATGTTATTTCGAGATCAGTGTACGTAGGCCATCTCATAAAAATAGATTTATAATATAACAGATTGCTTAAGTTTTGAACATTTGATATCGGCCAGAAACGCCCAATACTATAAAGTAAATGTTGACTTAGATAACATTCAGATCGCTTGATAATTACGACGAATAATCACTAACGATGGTTAACTGATAACATAGGTATTCATCAAATTTATTAGCTGCTCTCTAAATTTACTATAATACAATATAGGCATAATACTGTACTATGGTACTGTTCATTCTACCTAGCACTAATGTTCCTGTGGTAATCATCACTTATATTATATGTAAATTTTATTGAACACATTTGGTACTTATATATGTATGTATGTAAACGAAAATGGCGTTCAATCAACACATATGTTTCCGATAAACAAAGTATTCAACAGTCCACAGTACCACACATACTGAACAACAGAGACTCATAGCTAGAAAACAGTACACGTAGCTCCCCGTTGTTTCATATATAACACCTGCAACAAACAATTTTAAGTATTTCAATTCTCAATATTATACACCTACAGTAAGGGGTGTTAAAAAAAGTAAAGATTTTTTTTCTCGAAGATATTAGTAAAAAATATTCCACTTAATATAAGCTTATACAAAACATCATTCAATTTGGTACTTGGTTGTATAATAGCGGTTAGTATTCGTAGAGCCTACAATCTTAGTATTTGTCCTATTCGAGGCTGCTCGCCAACGCTTTGCTATTACTGAAAACTGAGCTGTTCACTTTTAGCATGCATGCGATACTAGACTTTCCGTCCAGAGCTCTATAGTACAACATCAATGGGATATCAAATGAAATGAAAATGAGCGTTTAGCAGATGTGTTCTTGCCATGATGTTTTCGCATTCAGTAAACCGAAAAACACATGGGGCTTTTCAAAACAGACGACACTTACACAGGTCTTCAATCCAAATGTTTAATATCTAAATGTATATGAAACAATAGAGTATAAGCAGTGCTAGCTTAGTGTTTTAGAATTCAGCCCAACACTCCAAGAATTCTGGGCTCAAATCCTGGCGTGCATGTCGATACAAAATCATGAGTGCTTTAAAGAATTAATATCAGTTGATGCAATGCTAAAGGAAAACCTCGTGAGGAAACCTGGTACACCTTAAAGTTCTCCAGAAGGTTTGTTAAAACGTGTGAAAGCTGTCAACCCGCGTTTGGCCAGGGTGGAAAACTATGACTTTAGATCCGCGTCAAACAGAGGACCGATACAAGAGATAAATATAGATATATTGCAAAAACCTACACAGGCTACTGTTAATTCTACAGCATTGAAAACAATAAGTAATTTAGTACTTTTCATTCAGATAACACTAATAGATACTATAAAACTTCAATAATATAAAGTAAGTAAAACAATAATAAAGATGATCTATATGAATCACGTCGGTCAAACTATTCTGAATCTTTTTCACTATTACGTCATTGGATAGCTAATGAATAATTTCTGCATATGTTCTGAACTAATAGTTAACGTATTGGGCTTTAACTCACCTATAAGCGGATCTGCCATAAGCATCAAGCTGCCAGAGAATATAATATGTAAAGCCAATGCGGCAGGAAATCGCTGTGGAGCGGCATTTACTAGTACCAATGGGAACAACACCTGGACTGAACATCTCACGAGACCCGATATAACTGTTATGGCGAAGACGAATGTGAGGTTGCTTGAACACACTAGAGCTGAAAAATAATATACAATAAAATATTTTGAGTACATAATTTTATATGAAGATTCAGTTTCTATCAGTAACGCCGTATTGGTAATAAAGTTGATAACGTACGTTTAATTTCTGAAGTCCAAAATAGACTGTCGGTTATCATATTCTCTATACGGTTTATATTATCTATACGAAAAGATAATAATATATGTATTTTAATGTTTTATAAATCTTGTGGCATACCAATTCTCAAAAATA
The DNA here is from genome assembly GCA_018244775.1 of Oxynetra roscius flavomaculata. Classification (NCBI taxonomy): domain Eukaryota; kingdom Metazoa; phylum Arthropoda; class Insecta; order Lepidoptera; family Hesperiidae; genus Oxynetra; species Oxynetra roscius. The sequence continues at coordinate 7,006 of DWQQ01000819.1, read as the reverse complement.
TTGTAACCGTTGTACCAGCGAAAAAAATCATTCGACTGTCGACCGTGTAGAAATATGTAAATACTGCGAGGAGAAATCTGGCTATTAGATCCGCTATGGCGCCAACCATCACGCATGTTGCAACTTGCATCTGAAAAATTACAAACAATAGACCGTAGTATCCCTTAACATTTTTAATACACTTAGTCCCAATTGTACAAATACATTTATGTGGGTCAAAAATATAAACTCATGTATTAGAAAATGGCTTTTAGTACGGATTACCTTGTATGTTTATTTATTCTATAAACTGCATGTAGCTAAGCGAGTACATGTATACCCACATGCGAGGACTTTTCTATAATTTTAACGAGAGGTTTATTTTTTAATTAAGTATATCTTCACCTTGGTATATCCATAAGAAAAAAGCAGCATAGGCTCCATCGCTAAGTAGGTCACGTCGGAAACGAACGCAAATCCGAGGCCGAGTAGTGTGCTAACAAATCTAGGTTCCTTCAACAAGTCCAGCTCGACATTATTATAAATCATTTTCCTGTAAAACGCAAATAAAACTATAGAATAAAACAATTTTTAACGTACGTTTTTATTAAAAACGGGAACTTCAAAGCATTTTAAAGCGATGAACAAGAAAATTTAATATCTCTGTCAACAAAATAACTGTATTTCACTTTACAGTCATAGCTACATTTATGTATATGCACTCAAGCGAAAATTTTGTAGATTAAAATAAAATAAATTAGGAATAAAAAATCGTTAATCAATGTGCACTGCCCTCAATAAGTAATTTAGTATCCAAAACAAATGAACAACATTACAACGCGCTGAATGACTCCTATTGCTCATGATCTATTAACAAGGCGTGGCGTGTGTCACAATATATGAAACTGTATCTTATATTGAGCATTGAATTAAACTTGATAATAACTTACATTACACTTTTTTGAAAAGACTCATGTTTGATTGGCTTTTTGATATCCTTAGTTTCTGTAACATTCTCGTTACCTGGCAACATTTTTACAATGCTTTCATCGAAATCGGATTCGAATTTCTTAACATCAAGGACGGCACAAGATGATCTTTCTAAAACGTATGATTCACAGAAATAACATGAAAATGGATGGTCAGACAGTACACAATTATACACCTACCAATAATTATCTCATTTGATAAACAACATAAAGTAATTATGAGCTGTTTATATATTTCGCTCGTTAAATATATAACAATATGTTATAATAAAATCGAGATTTAATTCATTCATTCACACAAAGTAAAAAAAAAAATTTTTCGACTACATATTTATGTGCTGCACATGAATGAACATATACATAAATATATGAACATTTTGTATTCTGATGTTAGCTACCTGTATCGGGAATCGCGTCAGTATTGCGCACCATATGCCACTCAACCGGATGCATGACTAGCATGGCAAATAACAAATGTAAATCCACTGCCATGATCAAAGCGAGAGTCCACCTGAAACCGTATTCCGCTAGAAGATATGTCACTAGCATAGGAAACGTAATGGAAGCCATACTGCTCATGGTCTGGTTGGCGCTCATCATCGCCGTTCGTTTCTTTGTAAAATAACAATTGAATGCAGTGAAACTCACTGGTATCATCACGCCGAAACCAGCTCCTAAAATATAGGCAACACGTGCAAGTTTTATTCAATGTTTGCTAATTATTTTTACATTAAAAAAACCTTTGTCTATAATTATTTTCGTGTATATTGTACATGCTACGTAAAGAAATACCTCTAATAACTCCGAACGTAAACACGAGTTGATAGATTCGATTAACACAGATTGTTAATACATCTCCCAAAACAAATAATCCCGCGCCCACCAAGCCGACTTGTCGAAATGAATATTTTTTTAAAGCTATTCCACTTAAAAAACCTGCAACAATTGTTATTTAAATATGAATGGTTTGAGCGATATGTAATATTAGTACAAGATGATTTCATTTCATATCCCAAGAAAGTTTATTTCAAAACAATAAAAAAATTAAACCGTCATTCATCATCAATCGCTTCGGTCAGCTCATTGCTGTTTCGATTAAACAGTTTCTATTAAACTATTCGGCCTTTCATTAATTAGGGCATCCAGCGTAGCAACCCGAGCTCTGACGTGGATGAAACCTGAGCTTGATGAAGAATTTCTATTTAATTAACCAACCAAAAGTCGATCGAGGAACGTCTTATATTGTACCTAGGGGCTATTCGAGCATTACGTAAACAACAATGTGACATGGGGGTGTTTGTTTTGTCTAGTTTTGGTGGTGGTGGTGGTGACGTTAGCAACATTTATTGACGATTTCTGTTTATTTTTTGCATAATTTATTAGGTTCTAAATGAAATAAATATAACAATCCTACTGGGCTGTGCTATACAGCGAAAGGCGTATTCAGAAAAGCATATAATATTGTTTATGTGTTAATAAAATTTAAATATGTTTGAAATTGTTAACAATTTCCTTAAATAAATATTAAATGTACGATAAATATTTATAAATAACAATAAAACGCTCAAAATAGATGTAATAACATATAGACTAATATGCAAGCATAGGAGAGGGGTGAAGAGTTTTGCTTACTTTTTCTGACTTACTTTTTCTTACTTTTTTTGGGGGAGGGAGAGATTGAGAATTACAAAAAATTTGCTTACATAATACTTGAATGAACCCCATGTTTAATTTTCAAGAGTATTGACTTACTAAATACTATTTCTGCATGAAAAAAACATCATTTCGTTAATGAATACAATATGTATTGTATATAGGTATCGTATTTCTAGTTTTAGTAAGTATCACGTGAGTTAATATGTCAAGGTGAACAGAAATAATTTCCTGAACCGAACGATCCAAGGTTATCAACGCTTTAGACCCCCCTAGCAAACAGAGACATGCACAGGCGCTCTGAGCTTGTTTTAAAGACGGTAGGTACAATGGCGAGTCGTTTGGGGAAATATTTTAAATAGTCTACTCTAGCTATGAACCACAGTCCGAAAGCACCCGCGATATTGATTCATCGAACTAGATTCAATAATCGTTAATCAAAACTGCTAATTTACCACAGTATATAAACTTATATAATAAACTTGCTTGTAAGATATATAATAAACTTAATAGTATATAATAATAAACTTGCTTGTAAGATATCTAGAGTGATATGATGTAGAAAATATATATTGTTAATATAAAAAAATTAAAACACCTCTAAAATATCAATTTTCAAAGACCAATTCTTGTACATGTATAAAATTTATCTTATTTTAATTTTCAAGACATGGTAGGAACTAAATGTTACGTACCAATTAATGATGCAACATACACACCTGCGATGGAAAGAGCTCCGTTGTAAACTCCTATTACCAGCGGTAAGCCACTCGCACCGTCTTGCTCGATAAAGAAATCATTGAACAAAATGCCAAATGCGTTCGATGAACCGAATCCCAGCATCTGCAAATCAAAATGTGACATAAATGAAAATACTAATAATTTACTTCACTGACGATAGAAACCTACATATAAAGATCGTTAATCAAAAATTAACAGTCGTTAGGAGGACTTAAATAGTGACGTTAAATTCAGTTCTAGCCCAATACTATTAAAACAACAGTACATAAAAAAAAAATTCAAATTTTCAAATCATATGCAAATAACCATTTTTGGTCTCAAAAATTACAATTCATTTAAATAACTGTACCATAAATTCCTTAATCTCATAAATTGTATATAAACTGCTAATAAATTCTCTAAATCTGTATTTTCATTAGGCCTCTCGGTATCCTTTTATTTTATTTAATCGTATTGACTATTATGTAGCGAATTGCGTTAACTCTTACTAAACAATCATAAGAAATAAATACATTCATTTATTATTTTGTCGGAACCTATGAAGTATTGGTTAATATCTGTTTTGTAGTTAACTGTCACAATAAAAAAAAACTCGCTTTTATAATTTTGTAATACTTAATTTGCATTCAACATAAAGTTCATAAAATTCATGTGCTGCGAAAGTAATAAAAACAGCCTTGACTGCGGTTAAACATTTTTATTACATTAATCTTACCGCATTCTCTGACACCTTAGCATCTAGTTATTTCTAGTTTTCCGAGATAATGTAATCCTCGAACGAGAAAAATCTGCTATTAATTATTTTCGTAGTTAATGGATAGATAAAAGGTAAAATACCAGCAAAAATTTTTGAGACGTCTTACAGAAGGCAATGTACTAGCAATATACCTGCGACTACAAGTACAAGTGCTCTTACAGTATCTTGCAGCGGTCTTATAGTCTATTGAAAAGTTACATTTGGGGTTGCTTTTGTCAGAGGACGCAATTTTATTTCTTGTTTTTTTAGGTATTTTTAGGAGGGTTAGTGTGAAGTCAAATCGAAGTTTGAGGCGTCACAACCCTTGTTCCGCGGCCGGCCACTCGGGAAAAAGAGTGCGATTGGTTTTTATGTTCTACCTAGCAGACTTTTGGTGTCACAGAAAATTCGTAGGAACATATTTTGTTGAAAATTAAATTATCTACAACTGGGGTTCTACCATTTTTAGGCGTAAAATCAAAAATATCGAAGCTACCAGTATAAACGAAAATCAGTTTTTACATAAATTTGGATTTAACTTTACACCAATCACATCTTGACATCTAGAAAATATAATTGGTTCCCCTCACAAATGCACGCTAAGCCCAAAAAATATATATATTTTAATGGACAAGTAAGTTTAAGAAAATACTCGTATATTTTCTCGCTGTCAGCCCAATCTCATTATATTGTCATGCGTGCATCGTAATTTAGTTCATTGCATAAAATACATATATGCCAAGCGTTCATATTCACATCTCTGTGTAATCATAATAAATGTCTATTGTCTTAACAATGTACTCGCATTGTCAATTATTCTCACTTACTTATCAGTAGTAAATATATTTAGTTTATTAACACATTAAACAGTGCTGTTTATATTCCTTATTATAAAAGATTAAATAATTAAAACTCAATCACTTACTATTACTGTAATCAAATTTATATTCTGCAAAAATCTGAATTAATATTTTTCAACGTGCGAGTGTAATTATATGTTGGTACAGTATCGCATATGAACCATTTCTGACAAAATTTAATACATATAAAGATTGAAAGTTTATTTTAAAAACATACCTCTTAGTCCCTTATCAAACGAAGCGTTCTTTAAAACAAAACAAAAGTTGACAAATTTTAATTATTGACAAATTCTACCTAATATATTGATTTCAGTAATTGTTTAGTCACAAAAATTATGTATAACAATGTTTAGATTCACGGCCGGCGAAGCGAAAGATTTGCAACTAATTTCACATATAAGTATTATACATACATGTACATACAAAGAGCCTTATAACGCGAATTGCAGTTTCGCGATAACTCTCCACATTTTATACAAATGCGTTATATGCACCAAATACATGTACATAATGTGTACCCAGAATAGATGTATTATTAATGCATATATTTAAAATAGAAAACATAGAATTAACGTTATGTCTTCTTTGTGACAAATTAAATATAATTTACATATATTTTTGTATGTTCTTTAGTTATGGAACACAGGAGACCCCATGAAACAGATTCTGTATAAAAGTGTCACAAAATGACTTAAACTCACGGTTTTCAGATAACAATTTTGATCCCTTTCGTAAAAAATAATATAATAAATTTGGATACCCTTTATTAATACTTACGAAGGTAAACCCGACGCCAATGCACACTAGGTAGCCCCAACCACCATCAGGAGGGCTGAAAGCCGCTTTGCTGTATCTCTGATCCGTTTTTTCAAGATGGGCAAAAGCCTCATCCATTTTCGCGAACGAATTTTTTTTCTATTATAATTTAAACCGCAAAATTTAAAGAACTGTTACAAAATTGTATGTTTATTTGCGCACTTAATTATATGAATTAATTCATTTGCAATTATTTTGAACATAAAATACGCTAATAATTTGTTAAAAAGTAAATTATTATGTTTATATTACGTTTTCAATGTACGACAGTAAAATGTATTACTGTTAGAATATTATAACAATGTTCCAAGTAGACTTCCGCGCGTCCAATCTACGTTGGTTCTGTCTTTAAATTAATACTAACATGTAAGTGTCTCTAAACATCGTTACGCCAACAACGCACGTTATGAAAAAACACGGAAATATTGCATCGCTCGCTTTAAAACAATATTGTATATATTACATAAAAAGGCAAATCGATTGTTTATAGAACAACCCTTAAATTGCATATGGTAATATATATTTTTAGTTATAACTCTTCACAGAAAAACATGTTGATACTTTTATGATTGTAGGTACATCTAGCATAATTATTGCCTTACTGCAGTTCATAATCCATAAATATGTATAGATACAATCTTAGATACCAGCGAAGAGTGCAACTTAAGGGATTCTTTATCATCTAGTGTTAAACCGTACAATGCGAACCAATGAGAAACAAGATCCTTAAATGAAAACATAGTCGGTTTTAAGGAGCACGCGCATTAAATAAATTTCGATGGCTCATTTAAATTCAATATTTTATGGTGTTTATGGCATACTAATTGTAATTTATCAAGAATGACTATCGTAGTATTTATGGCATATTAATTATAAAAATTATATACGATTACGTATAAGAATTCGGTTAAATCAGCAGACTAGCAAAAAAATATTATTAGCATCAATAAAAATTCCACTGTTGTATTTGTTGATGCGGATATTACGCAACTTTGCGTAACATTTACTTGCGAACTTTCAATGCTTGGCTCAATAGCTGAACATTAGGTGAATATACAATTCAAATTATTTACTAGATTATTAAATATGCATAAATAAATAGCGCCGTGAGCCTGACCAATGACAGGTCTCCTATTTCCAGCTGTTAATGATTAATTATGACAATTTTAAAAAAGAAAAACAATATGAACCCTTAAATAAGGTATACTTATGCTTTGCATCTACATATATAT
>DWQQ01000818.1:0-10315 GCA_018244775.1 Oxynetra roscius flavomaculata | reverse complement strand
ATGGACGTAGGGGCCGAGGGAGGCCGAGACTCACCTATCTCGACCAAATAGGTCAGATATTGGCTGATGGAGGAGTCTATGACTATTTAGAACTTTCATAAAAAGTGTTTATAGGTATGATTTGAAATAAATAAAGCAATATGAATTTTAATTCCAATTTAATTTTGTAACGCATACTAATTATATTAATCTCATTATTCAAATGCTGCTAAAAATTATGAAAACTCGTTAAATTCGCTGATACTTTAACTGTGGACCGTTTAATCGGTTTCATAATTTGGCGGTCGTTGCATTCAGAATGGCGATCGGCGTTACTCAAACTTATTTGTTTAATGACTAAAATTAATAGGATGTCAAACAGATACATCATACGCATACCTTGTTATCAACTGTTTGCTATTGGAATATAAGTTTTCAACATAAACATCACTTCATAAAACATAGAAAATGGTTTATCACCGATATATACCTCCGAGTAAGAAACACTATTTTCGATACAACTACATTTTTACACTCAATACCGGTTGAGAGCTACTGGAATATTCCCATCAATATTTTCCAGTGATCCAGCCCAGTTCCACCGTCTGCTGGCGGAAAATCCAAATACGACGCGCCGCGGAGCGCGATGTCCATTCCATTTAAATTTCGCGCAATTCTTTGCGGTGGAAGCAATTTTGTTATTATGCATTCAATAATTTCGGTTTTTTTAACACTTTCATTATTCAAAATGAACTCACTGTGCAATATAAAAACTGGATAGTTTAATTAATACACATTTATATCATTAATTTGTTGCGTCAATTATAGTACTCGTTAGGTTTAAACAGTCATAGTATATAAATTATAAACAATAAAAAATGGTTTTATATAAGAAACTGATTTTAATAAGAAACACATTCAAACAAGACATACTAAAGTAATATCCATTTCGTGTACAATTTTATAATCAATAATAAATGTATAATATTCTCGTAGTAGAATAATGCTATCAAAATCATTAATCAAAAATAACGTGACTCTCTCTTATATATATTTGAATACAATAGATACCACGATAATGATACGCAAAAAGTTGACCTTTGAGTTGATGTATTTGCTGGCAATTATATGTACTGCACCTAAAGAAAAGTTCTCATTGATGGAAATAGAAGTTTGTAATAAGAAATAAATCCGTTAATGAACTATGTTTTTACAAAATAAATACTTAAGATAATGATTATGTGGAACAATATTAGTATTAATAAATGGAAAGATATATAATATTCAAAACACGTATGATATAAATAATATAGAATAATAATGCAAATCTTCATCACAAACTTCAAATAAAACAATTTTTGCAAGTAAATATCTCCGTAAGTCTATTGTTAGGTATTATTTTGAATATTAAATATTAACTGTGGTGAATGGGCGTTTGTATCCTACAGACATAGTATGTAGTTTATACATAGATCTAGATAGGGATTTATAGGCCTTACTCAACATCCGTCTGTAGATCAACTCGTCTACTAGGATTTTGAACGAATTTCTATATTTAAAATTGTTACAATTTTAGATATTATATATGAAATTTTTATTTGGTAATATTCCCAAGTGAAATTATGTAAATCAACCCATGTTTTCCCTGACAATCACACTCATATAATTCCCAGTCCCATCTGTAGGTAAATACTTAATCACTATTTAGGCACTGACGTGTTTTGTTAGCTGATTAAATAGTTAACATAATTAATAAATGGTATGGTAAAGGTCACTGACCTCAACACTTCCGCGCTGTTTAATCACTAACGTTAGGTATATTGTGTATGTCCAATTAAATAATCATCATCTTCCCCTTTATCATAGCATTATAGTACACCAGTCTTCTTTAATAAGAAGAAGGTTTAAAATGTTAATTTATCACTAATAAAACACCTTACAGAAAGTTATAAAAACTATAAACCCTGCTTGTAGCTTTGTTTTGTTTCACCGTTACACCAAATAATATTTAATATTGATAACGCACAGGATGAAATTATTAAGATATCTAAGCAATTTTAAATTCAGACGTTGAAATTCAAATTACCTACAGCGTTGTCTTAGCTTGTCATCTATAAATAATGATATTGCTAGATATTATCTTACGACAACATTTCAGAAAATGACTTCTCAAAGGACACTGAAATTAAGATATAATTGTCACAGATATCAGTATAAGAATCAGCCCAAATATTTCAAGGAAACAATCTTTGTTATTACGATATTATGTACGCCGCTGAGTTATTAATATCTACTTATTTTTATACGCAAATTGTTATACAAAAATTGTTTTGTATAAAAATTGTCTGGACATCATTTTCATCCCCGTTCACAATTTTTTTTTGTTATAAGTACGCTTTATGGCGAATGGGGTATTTTCATACTAAATAAACATTTGATAAATTTAGCCTATCAAATTAGGTACTTTTGATGTGTAACGACTTGGGTAGAGCTGTCACATTGCAATGCATAACTACTGTCACTCATATAAGAACATTGTCATTGTAAACCTTCATGTACAGATGTTCACGTAAATTTTGAGGTTTAATTCATTGTAGTCTGGTAATTCCTGTTAATTAACTGTATTCCACATAATAAATTTGCTCGATACAATGGGGCCATGAACAGCAAGTAACTATTCAAAAAATCTCATTTAAAATTATAATTATCTCCATCCATTTTTATGATCCACTGCTGGGCACGAGCTCTTCCACAACTACGATACACCAGAAACATGCTCTTTGTATGCTTCAGACATTGACGGAGTTACGGATTAGTAAGCATTGGTACGCCGATTTTTTAAAAGTCTGCAGTGAAACGTTTAACAATTATTATAAAATTATAATAACCGGAACAGACCGCTAAAAATGCGCTAAACGGCGCAGCAACGCCCGTTAGAATTTGCTAGGCTCATCCGACCGAGAGCCGACTCCAACCGAACACGCCCGGCTATAGTTTACTTTACAGATCTATTGCAATCTACGACCATCTCACGGTTACAAACTATCTTTATCGCTAGCTAGTTATAAAAATATTACTCACATATGCAAAATTATAAATAATCTACAGTTACATGTTACTGTTATAACAAAGTGTATATTTAACTTGGTTCCACCTTAAATAGGGATTCGTGCTGAAGTTGGAGAATGTACTTGAACGTAACGCACCGTAATGTAGTTTAACTGTAACAAAGTAAGGCAACCCTCTGGTAACAAAGTTTGATTGTCTCGGGAGCGACTAATTAACTGAACTGAGCGGCTCCGAATATGCCAATCAAAAAGTTCTTAAACCAAATATTTATTAATTTAAATTACAATCTTGTTTCCCAAAGATGTCTTGTATTGCGAATATTAAATCTCTTGTATGCTTACCGTCAATGTTAAATCAGATTAGGATATGAAATTTAAAATATCCGATTCTTAAATTACTTTTAAACGATAATAATGTGTCACCTATGAATACTTCATAACTAACATTATAAACGCGAAACTAAGTTTGTTTGTCTGTTTGTTAGGCTTTCACACGTAAAGTGAATGACCTATAATTGTATTAACTGTAACTAATACTATTCTCCTAAAGAAGTAAAAGCCTTATGAAAACGGAAGTATATTGATAAAATATTTCAAAACTCCGTATCTAAAAATATTTATATATATATATATATATATATATTTATATATATATATATATATATACATATTATGTATGTATGTGTGTGTACATATTATGTACATGTGATACAATTTATCTCAAAGTTGAAACGTGGCTTTGAAATGGAACTTACGGTACCTAAGATAAAACTTATAAGTTGAACGAGAGTTAAATCATTGCCTCCGCACCAGTCTGGTCTGTTTACAACATCTTATTTAGAAAATGTAGTACGTATTGAAGTTATTACAAATTTTTTGAGTCTTTTTAAAGATACGTCCTTTTAAAGATAAATTTTAAATGGAAACCACTAACAACGGTATTATGATAATTATATAAGTGTATTATATAGAGTAAAGTTCTAAGAAAATCGAGAGACATAATTAAAAAAGGAATTTTCGAATTGAGAAGGCTCAATAAAAATCCTGAAGCATTTGAAACCACTTATGTATGTGTATTCAAATAGCAATCCATTCAATCCCTTATCAATCAGGCGACTGATCCCATCTAAAGACCCTGTAGCGAAAACGTCGAACTATTTATTCCGAAATCAATTTCACCAGTAAATCTTTCTAAATTAAATCACTCCACGCTTCGATCTAGGACTACTTGAAACCACTATATAGGATATCTCGTTTATTACATGTTTTTTTTTAATAAAGTTAAAAAACGTTGACGGTGAGCATATAATTAAACAGTTCCGAAAGTATCGCGATGCTTGCGGGATGCCGCAGTCGGTTATGTGTATAACACTGCAGTATGGTTCAGTTTCAATAAGCCATCAATTCTGTTACGATGTTACTGTATCACCTTATTGCTTGTTACGATAGGTATGACTCCGAATCATTCAGTCCCGTTTTATTGCCATCGAACAGTTAAGTTTGAGCGTGATGCCGTATTACATGAAGACATAGTCATGTCTTGGAGTAGATACAGTACTTGCAACAATGCCAAAGGCAGAGTATTTGTAAAAGTATTTGTAGCTGTAAATCTGCGTCCTAAGACCAAGCGTCTTAGATGTTGCGAGAAGTGAAATGGTTCTACGAAAATTGTTTGTTATAAAGAATGCTTTTAAAAGTATTTTACATTTAGATAATTTAACACATTTATTTTTAAAAGGCACAAATTATAATATGGAATAGTCCACTTCCATCGTAAATAGCAAAAGCAAATTATACTTTCGAAAATATATATGTATATATAGTATAAAACAAATCGGAAATTTCCGGAATACCGAATAATTATACCGCAACACAAAAGAACCATGAACGTTCAAAGACTGCCGCATTGCTTCTTGCAACTGTTAGTTTCGTCAAGGAATTTTCCTTTTACATTAACAACGTTTCTGGAGAATTTTGATATTATTAAACCACTGTAGAGACGGCATTCAGTAGTGTTTATATATGTTTGTTTCAATTATTGCTGATTCCTTATACCTCCTTTGTATATATGATATTAACGTGGGAAAATTAAATCGCATCACATACATCAGCATTAATGTTCTTTTTTTCAAGACATACATACATATGTACGTTGAATCTAATAATCGGTCGTGCAATTCCAAGAACTGTTTCTCAGTCGGCGATACATTAGATATCTTGTGGTATTTTACTTACGAATTAAAAATAAGGGACATCAATGTCGACAATAGCAGGATTCACTTACAAAACAACAACGTATTTTAAAATCACCGTTTGTAAACTTCACACTTTTGTGTTGACTATAATAATAAAGGTTAAGTCTACCTATTCAACGTTTAACTTTTATATAATAAGACAACGAATGCAATTAATGTAACTGCTTACATTACTTTCTATTGTTTAGTATCTTTATTTCTAAGTATTTTTTTTTTTATTGATCTGTGTCTCGAATACAGTGAAATTCCACGTCGCGTTTATGATTGTAAGTAATAAGTTAGGAATATGTATAATAATGAGGCAATTAAAATTGTTTTAGGTGTATGGTTTTTACCACCTCTCTTGCACCGATATAACATACTAATACCAATTATTGTTTAGTATATTCAACATGGAATATGTATACTTAACAATTTTCTAGACCTTAAAAAAATTGTTTATAATAAAAAAAATTAATCGTAAACAAAACTATTAAATGTATGTTTTAGCTTTCTCCTCTCAGTCTTTTTCATTTACTTATTATAGCCAAATTCAAATAAAAAATATACGTATAATATTTTTAGGGCGCTGCACCTCTTCTAGTTCCGTTCATGTCAGAAATTGGTTACATTTGCCCTAAAACCCACAATCCCGCTGACTACGTGCTGGAAACCGTCAATGGAAACACGGAGGCGGCAGCACATATGTCGGAGCTCTGCAGCAACGGAAAGCTGTCGCGGAAATTAGACCCAATAGCTATCAGAGGAAGACGGTAAGGGATAAAATAATGATAAGTCCTAAGTACACCAAAACTTATTCGTGCAACAAACATAATTTCACGTCTCATTCGATTGTAACATATTTTTTTGTCTTTCTTCGTTCAGGATAGTGCTTAACGTTTACATACGAGTACATGCCGTAGGATTGTTTTGATTTTATCAAAATTAGACTATAATGACAAGCCTATCCCTATCCTATGTTCTGAATTACACTTTTATTATTAAGTTTCGATAGTACTAAAAACTACATACACTAGAGGTACTACACACCATCCTAGTCCTTAAGAGTAGCGAAACGTCTGTTAATATAGGACAGATACTGACTAATACTATCTGCACTCATACTAACTGGATTATGTGTACTAATAGTGATATTAGTGCAGTCCTATTTTATAGGAGTACGTATATGTAATACTTACTAACAGTTTATAAACTACTAATAGGAACTAGACCTATACTAGACTGGTTGCAAATACTATATGACTGCTGTCAGCACTTTTGTTGCTCTCTTTGTATATAATATTATTAATTGTGGTCTTTTTTAAATTTACCATAAAAATAACATTAAACGATTCCTGTACATTACAGGAAACCTGTTCTACATTCGGAGGATTCTATTCAAAGAATATTCGTCGAGCACATTGCCAAAGAGCAAACACAGAAGATGGAATTCCCAACGACATTCCTCACGCAATTTACAATACTAATGAAACGTATGTTCATACAGAAGAAGAGAAATATGGTGAGTTCTCTGTTTAATTTTTTCATAGCATAATAAATTACGTCAAAATAATAGCGGTATACATGATGACGAAGTGGGATTGTATATTTCAGTGTTGGTGGCGTGGTACGTCGAAATACGCATAAAGCGATTCTTTTTTTGTGCTGGGGAAATGCTTTATGCATACTACCCTATCGGGGAACTAAGGGTGGTTACCAAGTCTGCACAAATCTGTGACTGACCTTCGAAATAAATTTGGCTTTAAATAGAGGTGAATAAGTAATAAATACACAAAACAATGTTTGGCTTAGACTTATGATGTTACCGATTCTACAATATTTTGACTTGGGATTTTACAAAGTTTTGAAAATATGATGCTACTCGCTATCACGGTAAAAGAAAATAGCGTTAAAAAACCTGCTTGACCTATAGTCTTGCATAAAGTTCCTTGAACCATATGAAGTCAATCCGCCATTTCCGGCGTAGTAGAATATGACTGTGACAGGACTTATTTGTAGAGGCGACTCTCGTTCAACGCCGTAGGTTGATGATAATAATCCAATGTTTTCAGACTAGCTTATGGATACAATTTATACACCACGTGATTTCTGCTATGCTGGTGGGTGGTATATTTTTTCACGTTGGAAATGATGGCAGTGTGCCTATAGTCAACTTCAAGTTCTGCCTCAGCTGCGTCGTCTTCTTCATGTACACCTACGTCATGGTACCTGTTTTGATTTGTGAGTTCTTTTATCATTCTGAAATATCATGACAGATTATTTTTTCTAAACAACTTTTGTTAGGCTTTACATTACATTTCAGGTTTTTCAAGTTCAACTAGACATGTTATTTTGTCTTCTTCCTATATGAACTATCCCATATACATATACCTTATTTTTGCCTGTCATATAAATTCAAAGTCTAGCCACAAATTTGGCTCGATCAAACCGAATTTCCACAAAAATATTCATTTGCAGTCTCGGCAAATTGAACAATAAGCAAATTGGATCTATATAACGTAAATGTTGCGTGAAAACAAAAATTTCTAACGCGCCATCGCCATAAGAAACTGTGCAATCATCCGTAGAGGATAATCTTTATAAGAATATCTCAGGGACATTTACATACATAACTGATTCTACGTTGCATATTGGATCCACAACGGCCTTGCTTCGCTCATTTCAAGCGGAAATATTCAAACAAAATATGCATAACAAAAACTTTTCGTAGATTTCTTCCGGTAAAGAAATATTCCCCCACGATATTAAGAAAATTTTGTAGCATTTTACTTCACTGATTACATTGTGTTGTAGCTTATTGAATTGACTGGCTTTTACTCTCAACTACGTCCCAGAAGATTTAACTATGCGGATAAGAACTTTGAAGTTTTGTTTAGTTTTATTGAGAGTTAACGATATGAGAAACAAATGCTAATCATCGTACACTTTATAATCAAATCTCAACATTATGCTTCGATTATAAATTAACAAGACACCGACTCGTGATTGTTAATTACAAAAAAACATGACTTTTTTGTGTATTTAATAATTCTTATATTCAAACCAATTATATAAGTTTAGAATAGTCAATATTTTAGTGTCATTTACGTAAACAAAAGGATTATCAAAAAAATAAAAGACGCTACGCAATTGTTTATTTCAAATAGAAGAACAATACAAAAAAGTAACAAGTCTATATGTTTTTTTCTAGTTCCAATGGAGCTGCGGATTCTACGTAGAGAATACTTTAACCGCTGGTACAGTTTGAAGGCTTACTACGCCGCACTCACCTTATCTTCGCTACCACATATGGTAAATGTTTATACATTTCTAGACCTTTTTATAACCTTCAGAGTAACAATATATTTGAATGCAATGGAAACATTGATAAAGCACTAGATGTTTTTCTTATAAAGCTTCGAACCTTAACCCTTTTATGTTACACTTGAATTTTCACTTATTTTTATCTGCCCTAATGGCTGCACGCATATTTTTACAGTGACTATAAAGCATAAATTTATAGTAAAAATAGCATAGAACATAAAAAAAATATGTTCATATATATCGCTAGAATGCAGACTAACAAATCTTCTAGCCTTCCGGCTTTTCTACCGCACCGTTTTCTTTTTAACGATCATCAAGTCTTTGTACTTTACTGTGAAATTTAAGTTTTAAATGAATTTAAATACCCACTTATCTGTATATACCGAAATATTTTTTTCATTTTGTTTCACCTAATGTAATACTTTGTTTTCTTTTTCTAGATCGTGCTAGGAATGTTCTTTATCATTATAAGTTACGTGATGTCCGGTCAGTTGCTAGAATGGGATCGATTTTTAATGTTCTCGTTTAACGGCCTGCTTATCGCTGTCTGCTCTGAAGGCTTCGGTCTCGTTATCGGAAGTACTTTTAATGTCACGGTAAGTTAAAAATCATCATGCTTAGCACAAAATTCACAAACTCAACTTTACAAACAGCATGAAAATTGCAATCATACATTGGCATATCTATGTTGGTATAACAAGTCCTACTTCCACTTTAAGTTCACATTAAGTTCAAGAGCAAGCGACATATAGCAGAGTTCACCGCAAATCATAAATTAAAGTTGTTATAGATTATATCTTCCAGCGTTTTCATGTCCCACTGCTGGGAACGGATCTTTGTCCGCAACAGCTGGATGCCATTGGCAAGTGTGGATTTAAAGAGATACGTCTAAATAACTGACAAGCTTAGCGGATGTTTATACAAGATCTTCAGTTTTAATAACTGTTCTTTAACGATAACAACCGAAACCGATAGCTTAACCTTTTGCCCCGTGAAGTACGGAATCTCCGAAGAACAGTGTTGAAATAATGTTGAAACAGTGGCCAACCATTGGTGAACTGGCTACGTCCGACAATACTTCATTCTACAGAACACTTGCGATAATTTATCATCTTTCCACGCCATCTATTGAGATAAGATCAACTAAGAACATGCTCATTTGTTTCAGAATGGCTCCATTGTAGGTCCAGCGTCAGTCGCGCCTCTTCTCGCTCTATCCTGCTACGGGATGGGCTTTGGACCCTACATAGAAGCATTTATGAACGTATTAATGTCCATCTCGTATTTGCGATACGCAGTCACCGGATTTTGCTTAGCTCTATATGAAAAACGTCCTCTAATGAATTGCGACATAGACTTTTGTCTGTACGCAGATCCCAAACTCCTATTACGAGATCTTGGCATGACTAATGTAACGTATACCATGCAAATTTTATATTTACTCCTATTTACGGTTTTACATAGAATAGTTGCGTACTTTGCACTACGATACCAACTTACAGCGGAATATTCAAATAAGCTAATGACTTATATAAGTAAATTCTTAAAACACAGATAGTAAAAGAATGTATCTACTATTGTTGGTAACTTAAGGCGCCAGTTAATTACGGCTTAGACCTTTTTCGGCGGAGCTTGTATTGTCGTTAATATAGAGCGTGAAATTAGATGGTCCCGAAAGTCCATTGGTTAATGACACTGACTATATAACGG